>NGZO01000004.1:888837-1187824 GCA_002215965.1 Aspergillus persii | reverse complement strand
GGAGGGCCAGATCGGCGCCGAGAGCGAGGAGTGGATGCGGTATCGGTATTTCATGCACTATGCGGAGGGCTCGCTGATGCCGTTTTTGGTCTTTAAGTTGGTTATGGATAGTATGTTTCCTGTCCCCCCCCCCCCTCCTTTCATTTTGGCTCAATAATATGTGAGTTGTCAATGGCTTAGCTAACCGCTAATTGTGTAGCTGTCCGAAACCCCCCCGGCGTCCCCTTCTTCATCAAGCCCATTCCGCGCATTGTCGCATCCAAAGTCGAGGAGCAATTCGTGCACCCCAATGTGTTCCGCAACTTCGATTTCCTGGAAGAGCGCCTCAAGACGGCTCCGGACGGCGGGCCTTTCATTTGCGGAAAGCAGCTCACCGCCGCTGATATCATGTTGAGCTTCCCTGTCATTGCGGCGGCCTGCAGAGTGTCGCTGAAAGAGCAGTATCCGAAGTTGCAGGAGTACGTGGACCGTCTGCAGCAGGAGGAAGGGTATAAGAAGGCGGTTGCGAAAGTGGTGGAGGTGGATGGGAAGTTTGAGGCTACGTTGTGAGGGTTATGTGCAATGCTTGATGTTCATTGGTATGAGGTTAGGATAGCATGTATACCAATCAGTTAATGGGTTCGTTCATCTCGTCGTCCTACTTTACTAACCAAAAGAGCCTTTGTATGTATTGAAGGCATATTACCCTAACCCACAGACTTTGGCTGACTCCCATACGAAATAATCCTCACCATATGCCTTCTCTCTCCATCATTAAAATCCGGAACCGCCGAATGCGCCGCCGTCCTCTACAACCCAATCCAACAAGTCAGTCTTAGCCACCGTATAGCCCAGTAACGCAGTCCACAGTGTATAGTGTATAGTTATACGTACCTGATCCCAAACCACCACCGTCCCCCTCTCCCACTTCACACGACACGTAAAATCCAACGACCGAATATGTCCATGCAAGAAACCCAACAACATCTCCGACTCCCCGTGCTTATACCCCACGACCTGGCGCGCCATCGTCGGGTTCACGAACAACACCGGCTCGCGCGTCACAGGATGCTCAATGACCAACGGATGCTCCGTCTTGACGGCCTCCACGAGCGCGCGCTCTTGTCCGACGCGCGCCACCTCGCCGACGCTGGCGCTCGTGTGCAGCAGCTTTAGGCGGTGCAGGCCCTCGCGGAAGGAAGGGGATAGGGCGCGATAGGCCCACGGTAGGGAGGTGAATGCCGTGTCGCCGCCACCGGAGATTGGGGTCTCCAGGACCCAGAAGAGGCTGGTGCCTGGCGTGTTGGGCGTGAATGTTTGGTCGATGTGCCAGAGGTCGTAGCTGGTTAGGGGGCCGAGGAGGTCGCGGAGGGTGCCTCTGTTTGGTTGTTTGTGGGTGTATCTCTGGGTGAGGGTGGGTTGGGATGGACGTACACTTTCTCGTCGGCGTACACGACTTGAAATTCGGGGCCTGTGCCTTGGGGATAGCCCATTGTGGGATGCTGCAATTGTGAGTATGAAGTGCGCAGCGTGGAATGCGATGCTCACTTTATGCAGCGGACCGAAGTGCATTGCGATCTCTTTCTGTCTTTGGGGACCTATATCAGCGAAGTCTTGATCTCGCTGATTCTATTAGTATAAATCACTTCTGCTAAGAGGTTGTATACTCACGAATACAAGCACGCCTCGCTGAGCAGCCAGCAACGCCACCTGATCGAGGCCATCCTGCGACAACCGACTCAACTGCAGATCGCGGATCTCCGTGCCAATACGAGGCGTAATATTCCTCAACGACGTCTTCCCATTCTGAATCTCAGGCATCCCCGGATCCGCGCGCAACCCAGGCTCATCTACTTCGAACGGAGCGAGATCCAGCGCCGGCGTGAACCCCTCCGGCCTGACTGGCAGATAGGCAGGATAAAGCGGTTCCGTGGCCATAATAAGTTGCTGATGAATCGGTCTGACCCATGTCAGATTCGACCGAAGCATCGGTTCACCCCACATGGCATGCAGGCGACTTTATAACGTTCCTTCCGAACGTTGGGGGCGGTTGCCGTCAAAGACTCATCGCAGCCAAGAAAGGCGTCAGCGTCTGCCAGTCATTCAGTGCAGGTCGACCCTCAGTATCTGCATGTCTGGCTGCAAGGGTAATTCTGGTCGGGCGGACTCCGGTGTCGCAGCTTCATGCAGCGTGCCTCTTGCTAGTGGGAGGGGTTGCTCTCGTGATGCTTCGTGGACAGTCGAGATGCAGGAAGGATCAACCAAGAGTCCACAGCGACTAAGCACGTCATAGAAGCCGAGGATTCACAAGCATCATGTTTCTTTTACACTATAAATTCGGCCTTGGAACCTTTTTATAGTTGTCAGTGGAAACTCTTTTTTTTTGGGAGGTTTTTTTTATTGTACTGGTGAAAATGGATTCGCAGCCATATACACGTCCAGTCGCGAAATACAATGTCTTGTCGAGATTCTTCCAAGATCCACATCGGCTGCTTGTGCTCAAGCTGGACTGTCTCCTGTTAGTGTGGATGTTCGTTGCTGGCCTTACTAAAGTAAGGAATCCACCTATATACATATAAGTATAAGCTAACGGCGCAGGACATGGATCAATCAGCGACAACGCAAGCATATGTATCTGGAATGCAAGAATCGCTCGGCCTGTACGGCAACGAGCTGGTCGAATTCACCACCTTCTTTTCCGTCGGATATGCTCTGGCCATTGTTCCGTCGCAGATGATCCAGACGTTGATTCGGCCGTCGCTCGTTCTGCCGGTGTGCGAGATCATTTGGGGATGTCTGACGCTTGCGTAGGTTTGCCAGGTATACCTATAATTCAGAGTGCTCACTATATACTAGGACCTATGCTGCCAAAAACGCACAGACCGTATACGCCATTCGCTTCTTCCTGGGCATTTTTGAATCGGTAAGCTCATAGGTTGGGTAGAATCCGGCTGCGCTGACTTTTCAGACTTCGTGGCCTGGTATTGTCAGTCTGATATTCAACTGGTGTGAGTAGTCTTAGCATTTTCAAGAATCCAGCTGATTGTGAAGATACACCGCCGGAGCTGGGAGTGAGGCTGGCTATCTTCGGAGTCAGCGGACAGGCTGGCAGCATGTTCTTAGGGATTCTGCAGGCTGCTCTGTATAGGAACCTGAATGGGGTTGCAGGATTGCAGGTAAGCTTTACAAAGTCATTCAACTGCATGTGTTAATTTAATCAGGGCTGGCAATGGCTCTTCATAGTCAGGTGTGTTTCCAACCTCTCTTGACCAATTATTCTAACCAGAATATGCAGCGGCTGTATGACTATATTCTGGGGTCTTCTCGGCCTCCTTATCATCCCCGACTCACCTTCAATTACACGAGCCTTGTGGTTGACACATGCGGAGCGCCGTCTCTCAGTCCAGCGCATGGAAGAGTACAAGATTGAAACATCCAAGTTGATTGACTATCGGAGATTGTTCAGAAAGGCTAAGCAGATCACGCTCAGCCCCGTGGCCTGGATGTATATTTCCGCCTATCTGCAATACGCCTGGAGCCAAAGGTCAAATTCATATTTCCTCTTGTATCTCAAGGTAAGTCGTGCCCCTCTAAGACGTGTCTAATGCATGACTGACAACTATAGGGACTTACTGGTGTAGATGGTCAGCCTCTGTACAGCACATATACCGTCAATCTGATCCCGCTCGGAGGATACGCCATCTCGATCGTCAGTACGGTGGCCTTAAATGCGCTCAGTGACTGGAAGAATTGGCGTGTTCAGATATCAATCGCACCAGCCGTACGCTCTATCCACAGGGTATCTGGCTACGCTAACTCAATTTATAGATCCTCCAAATAATTGCTTGTTCCGTTCTGTCAGCATGGCCTAATTCGACACCTACTATCATGGCCTTTTACTTTTTGACCTTTGCAACCGCAGCCTGGGGGTATGTCACTGTCACCCTCCATCGTTGATGCATAGCTCACAGCAAATCAGATATGCTCTTCTCGCCTGGATAGGAGAGATCCTCAGAAAGGAGCCCGAGGCGCGGTCTCTTCTTGTCGGTGCATCCGTCACCTTGGTTTGTAGGTTCCATGGCCCGAATACCCCTGACGATGAACATTGTGGCGCAATTAACAGACACTCCAGATATTGGACACGCTACCATCCCTCTCCGGGCATGGCGAACATCCGACAGTCCTCGGTACCCTGTTGGGTTCCCGTTAGCGACGGCATTTGCGGCAGGTAGCATTGCATCGATTCTCGGTATTTATTTTTATGTGAAGAGGTGTGTCTGTCTGCATCTGTCATTGTACAGTGCTGACATGCTTCAGAAACCCGGAGATACTAGAGTATGGACTGGAGAAGCCTGCACGTTCGGGATCCAGCATTTATGAACATGGAAATGGACATCGTCGGGAAAGTATTGGAAAAGCTAGTCCATCGAGCCATGTTTCAGAACTATAGTTGCCAGGAAATGGATGAGTGGGAAGTTGTTTATGTGGTTGGGCAAAGCACAAGTCACCCGACCCGATGCGACATGGACTGACGTCGACGTCATCAACCGACTGTATACAAAAAGGACACCAGCGCATCCCATTCTCTTCCCCCTCATTCCCCTTCCCCAACCCATACCTATCCATCATATACTCCTTAATTTTGAATACTACAAGGAAAAAGCCAAAATGAAAGAAAAACTGAAAATCGCCGTCTTCAGTGCCAAATCCTACGACCGCCAATACCTCACCACCACGCTCCACAAATCCCACCCCTCCCTCTGCGACATCACCTTCCACTCCTTCGCCCTATCCTCTGAAACCGCCTCCCTCGCTTACGGCAGCACCGCCGTGTGCGTCTTCGTCAATGACACCCTCGACGCCCCCGTCCTCCAAAGCCTCTACCTGCACGGCACGCGAGCCATCCTCCTCCGCTGCGCCGGCTACAACAACGTGGACCTTAGCGCCGCCGAAGCGCTAGGTCTCTTCGTCGCCAACGTCCCGTCGTACTCGCCGGAAGCGGTGGCTGAGTTCGCCGTCGCGTTGATCCAGACGCTGAATCGCAGCACGCATCGCGCGTTCAACCGCGTGCGCGAGGGGAACTTCAACCTCGAGGGATTCCTGGGCCATACGCTTCACGGGAAAACGGTGGGAGTGGTCGGCGTGGGACGTATTGGGATGGCGGTGGCAAGGATCTTCAATGGCTATGGGTGCAGGTTGCTTGCGTATGATCCGTTCCCTGGGGACGAGTTCAAGCAATATGGTGAGTATGTCGCGTTAGAGAGGTTATTGGGGGAAAGTGATATCGTGAGTCTACATTGTCCGTTGACAGAGACGACGCGGCATATCATCGGGACGGAGAATCTAAGCCGCATGAAGAAGGGGGCGCTGTTGGTAAACACTTCCCGTGGAGGGCTGATCGATACCAAGGCGGCGATTGGGGCGCTGAAGAAAGGCCAGCTAGGCGGGTTGGCACTGGATGTGTATGAGGAGGAAGGGGGCCTGTTTTATAACGATCACTCCGGGGAAATCATTCATGATGACACGCTGATGCGGTTGATGACGTTTCCGAATGTGCTGGTGTGTGGACATCAGGCATTCTTTACGAAGGAGGCGCTCAGTGAGATTGCAAGCGTCACGCTGGCCAATTTGAACGATTTCGCGGAGAAGAGGAGTTGTCGGAATTCCCTGGTGCGTGAAGGCCATTTGTTGGTGTCGAGGGATCAGGAGCCGGTGCGGTTGTAGATGTACTTCGGTATGAATATCGTCGTAGTGGCTTAGGGCATATCTTAATCTGTACAGAGAAGTACCTGGCTTAATGCTGTATAAACCCATTCACCTCCCCATCCCATAGATTAAAATCAAAAGCGACCTAAGAGTCATTATTCACCTGCTTTGAACCGTGAAGAGGCTTTACCAGAGTGAATTCTTCTGCGTGGATGAGAAAAGCTTTCTACTTCTGGGAGTAGTAGTAATGTCTTTCTTCCTCTTCTTGCATCCCATCTTGAAGACAAATTCTGCTATATATAAAACATCTTCAACATCCGTATATCGACCTAAACTGTGGTGTTCTTTATTTCATTAAAGGACAGAACCACCTCGACCCAGAGTACATTAGGAATCGTGTACTATCAATACCGTTACGAATGTCCTTCCTTATCAGCGCAGCTAGCAGGGAGTAGTCCCTCAGGTTTTCAAGTCGTCAGGATGAGACGTCTTCTTCAGGCAAAAGTCTCTCTCTTACCATGCCATGGCAGAATGTGCCTTCTTTAGTCCAAGAAGACGCCATGGCAATTGCTTGTTCCGCAGCAAGAACAATTCCTTCTCTTCAGTCACTATTCCAGCTGGTTGCAGGCAGATAGTCGCCAAAAATCACTTACATAACACCCTACATGGCTCAGGATTGAGCACAGTCAGCGTTTTGGGCTCTACGCACCGTCGACTTCTCTAGCCTGATTCCGCTCAGGGAATGCAGACACAAATCCAGAGTCAGTTCGATCTTCCCAATGTATCCTGGACGATGGATCCGGCCCAGCATTGCATTACATCTATCTCTGAGCACACGATACGTCTCGACCAGGTTTTCGGTATATATTTCATGACCCAAGGCTGCAAGGTCAGTTGCTTGAAACCATTTGTCCAGCGTCGTTGGCAGGACGGGATTGTGTGAACGCCGACTGCGGCCTGCAGAAGCTCTACTTCGTAAGTAGAATGATTTCCTGTGGCCTATGCTCTATGATTTCTTTAACTAACGCATCTTCATGATACTGCAGATTCCAGGATGCACCCGCGACAGGGCTATTAATTTCAGGGGATGCGGCAATGTTGAATCCTGCCCGGGGACTATCTAATCCAAGATATATCCAGTGCTGTTAGGGAAAGCTTTTTAAGTGGCTTTGAGCGTTCCAGGCATGTCTTCTCCTTTACAACAACTTCTACAAAAGAACGCAGTGAACCTTCGATTTGACAGGGATCGCAGCATTCTTTTTGCCTCGTTATCAGACAATCATGGCACTTCAACCGGCACATATCAAGCGTTTTGCCTGGAATCTACCTCGTGCTATCCGAAATTCAGACCATCCATCTCCACCATGGCAGTTTTACGAGCCAAGGATATCATCACGTCGGGCAGCGAAGTGCCCCTGGTAGCTGCCATCCACTAGTGATTCCGCGACCGGATGTTACTTTAGCTGGATGATCCGCTCGAATCGGAGTCGGAGTCATGGGAAAAGTCGTTGTGAGGATCATAATCAAACCAGGACGAGGCCGGCATGTTGTCTGTTTCGAGGGGTACAGGGAAGAGGAAAAATAAAACCTGACAGTCAATCCATCCAGCCTTTCTGGTTCGTTTTGAACGAGGCATCGGGGGGAAACCATGTGGCCATGAACAACATGCCAATGGCCAACTGGGTTGTTAATTCTCTCCTTTGTCGTCCTTTTGTATTTTTATTTCATTTCATTTTTTTTTTGGAAATCACACACTCTCTTTTTTATTTTGTTATCATAGTCTAAATGCGGTCCTTACCTCCTATGTGGCGCGAATGACACCGACAATTTCGACAATCTGCCCGATATGGCCTGCCACGCAAAGAGCTAGCCGGACAAGTCTTGAGGGCCTCGAGGCCAAAGTTGACTCGATCCCTCCGAACTGCCGCGCTCAGGCGGTGGTTGGTATTTTCAGCAACTAACTGGGGGATGCCACTGCGCAGTATCAAGAGGCGATGAAGGGATTCGATGGCAAGTTTAAATAGTACTATGCAGACTGGATCCGCGATGGTATTAACGGCTCCCTTGAACATTTCATACTGGGAAATAGCACGAAATATATGGACTGTGAGTATTCATCCAAGGTAACTTCTAGCAGTGGGCCTTGCACAGAGATGCATACTAGAGTCGGCCACCTACCAGCGCTTGAATAAGGGACCATAATCGTCACTTATACCATAAGGGATGAAAATGGCTTCTACAAGGCTCTCTTAGCGGATTATGGAATCGAGAAAGACTGGGCCCGTTGGCTTCCAGTACTACAACTACCCGGAAGATTAAGGACAACAGCAAGGTCGAAGTGAAGAACCCCAGAAGATTACAGAGGCAACGATCTCCAACACAGAGGAGCTCGGCAACGTCATATTAGACAGCAGACACGTATACGAGCATGGCATTTGGGGAGCTAGACGCGGACGGAACCGACGTCGCAGTAGCTACTAGCATGCCCGTCTTCATACTTGAGGATGCCGCGACTCAGATGGACAAAATAAAGGAGATTGGCAAAATGGTGAATTGGCCTGGGCCGTGCCGCTGCATTTGCACACGATGCCCTGATTATCGAAGAGGCCAGTAACATGGCCTTGTCGATTGTTGACATTGTCGGGGACTCGGAATCTGCGCCATGGGCATGCGCAAGGCATTTTCCGAAGCCGCAACGGACCAGACCAGACTATTTAGAAAGGAGTTCCAGCGCAAAGATGCCCTGGTGCAGAATATTGTCAAGGGCCGTGGTGTGTTGACATGGTGACGGCTGATAGAGAAAGGTGCCAGGTCAATAGGTATGAGTTGCTTGAATTCCTATCTGCGTGGCCCCAGGGCTCAGCTAAATAGCCAGAATACCTTATATCAATCATAGTCTAAATCGGTCTTATTTTCGACAACACACGTCTTGTCGTGACCAGACAGGTACTAATGAATGGTTCTAAGTGATGTTTGTCAAATTCTCTCTGCTATAAGCATAGTCAATAAGGCCTTTGCGGAAAGGCATGACGGAGAACTATAGACGATGCCTCCGTATGGAATAGTAGAAACATTCAGAGCCAGACAATCAGGACGACGAGCTGCAAACTCTGCGAATGTAACCATGCAGCCCCTTTCTCCAACAATGTTTTATCGCAAAATTAGTCGAACGATATAGCAATGTTTCAAGAAGTAGGGTACTGTTTCCAACCCCAGCACACGGAGTAACTGCAAAACATGGGGTCGTAGGGGCCGGCAGTGAGACGCCAGTTGTATAGACAGGAGCCGAAAAATAAATAAATAGAATAAACCCATTATAAACCGAAACCAAAATATCCACCAGTCACCGTCCAAACAATAATCCCAGCCTCCCAAAGCAGAAATCCCGCAGAACTTCAGAAGGGGCCACGAAGCCGTCCCGAAAGGCAAATTTTTGGGACTGAAACCGCGCCAGTCTGCCGTGTCTTGGTTGTCGTGGGCTTCTTAGCCGATTAGACTATTTGACGGGAAGCCGTTTCGAACCATGGCTCGGTCGATGATTTGTGGAGGCTGGTTGTTCCACTGATGTTCGCGCTATCCATCCCTGCTGGGTGGTGCACACGATCAGTTTGCCTCGCTTTCTTCTGGTTTCTCCTCGGGGTGTCTCTCTCGGATGGGTCGGATGGATTTCGATTCGATATTCTGCTTCTCTATGTACGATTGCATACTTATCCCGTACTGTGTATACTCCGTACAGTATGCCTACTTGTTTTAATTCATTTATAGAAATACCTACGTAGAGACCTGTTCATGCATGACCACCGATCGACATCAGTTCAGCTCTTCAGCTCAGTTCTAATACTCCGAAGTAGGTACTAAGTAACCGTACTATAGGCGAAGCAAACATCCCCTGGGTATCTGCATATGAACAAACAATGCAAGTCATCACGTACTTCTGATTTGTCGCCACATGCAGGTTGTGTATCACTTTGATGCGCTGCATGTGATGAGAACAGTGACGAAGCACGGAGTCCATATATCATTTCGCTAATATATCAATTAAATGCGAGCCCGGTGTATCAATATTCAATTGTCGGAGGTTTAGATTTATACAGTGATCTAGAAGAGATACCACCGTTATGGTAGAATATACTGCGTATATAACTAACAGATCGTGCATGTTATCGATAACCGATAATGATCATCATTATCGATAGGAACTCGGTTACCGAACAGGTTCGGTTTACTCGATCCCATCGAGTGATACAGTTGTCTATGCTATCATATCACAGCTATCATACATGCTGCAAAGTACTCTGTTGTTGTAGGTACAGTGCATATCGCAGATCATCGAATCGACAGCAAACCATCCCAATCGAGAAACCGCCCTGCTGTTTATCTGTCCTGTGAACCCAAGTGTCGGTGTCTCGTCTCTTCTTCCCGAACTGAACGAACCTCGTAACCCCGACCGACGTTGCCGAGCTACCTAACAGACTAACAGACTAACCGTATCATTCCTCCGTGGACCCGAGGATCCGACCAAGATCGTCGGTCGTTTGGCCTCTTTCGCTTCGTGTCTTCTACCCAAATAGACTGATGATTTCAAGACTACGCACCGCTGTCGCTACTCGCTACTCGTTAACCTCCCTTTGGGCCGGGCTCTTCCGATCTAGAAGTCAATTCATGAAAGTTTAGTTTTACTTTACACTCTACGAGAATCATGAATTCTAATTCTAATCCTAATCCTATCCAGACAGCCAGACTCTGTAAAATCCCATCCGTCCGCCCGACCCACTCTTTGCCCAGCGGTGGAAAATGACAAGGTGGCTATATTTGCCTATCTTGATTGCTGCGCACACTTTCTCCGGAGGAAAGATACTTCCAAGTTCTTCGTAGTTTCGTACGAATATTCTTTCTCCAGGATGTTACTTTGTTGCCTTTAATCCGTAACCCCCAAACAATGCCGATCACCAACTTTTGAGACGGGGTTAAGTAGAAAGAAGAATCGAATTGACCTTCGGCCAACTGGGAGAAATTATCGGGCAAGTTTCGTCGAGTCTAGTCAAGAACTCAAGACTCAGGACTTTGTCTAACGATCTAATTTAGTTACTACTCCGTACTCCTAAGTATCGTTGCATATCTGATTATTCTGATACCAACCAGGCAGAACTAGCGACGCAGGGGTCAGACTGCAGTCCGATCCGGACTCCGTGAATTGAACGAGATTAATCCGACCGGGCTTTGAGGGCCACGGACTGAAACCGAGGAATGAATCGAGCTAGAGTCCGTGACTCCGTATAGGTTAATTTGCCCACGCGCTAACGACAGATCAATGTAACCTTGATTGCGGACTCTAGTCCGGACTCTGCAAAGTCCGGCCGGGCGTTGCTAATAGGAATCAAGAATTGGCCCTGCCGCGCCGGTCTGGACGCCCAGACCGGCGCGGTGGTGGCCGAGTGTAGAATGTAGATGGAATAAGAATAGTATGCAGACTTGGAGAGGATAAGTGCATGAAGACTCCGCGATGTCTTACATCGGAGGCTAGGCAGGTCAACGATTTAGACTATTGCTCGCTAGAAGCTTCGCGGGCGGCAGTGGGAATTTCAGGCATCCAATGGAGGAAAGGATGAAAAGTCGGAGGTTGGGTGGACCTGCCAGAATTATTATTGTGATGGATCGGAAGTAAGCCATCAACGAGATTCTGATTCGGCTTAAGAGACGGAGTTGGAGACGGGGTGGATAGGATTGTTAGCATCATTAATATTTAATTTGTCTGAGCAACCGTTCTGGTAAAGAGAACGAGGCGGCACGTCAAGATTTCCAGGGTATTCGTTACCTAATCTGTCGTACTAACTTAGTTAGTTAAGTTAGTTAGTTAGTTATAATGTGAATTATAATATACGATAATAAAACAACGAAATCCCCAGATTCCCTCGGGGTCTGTCCGTGCAGGCCAAGGGCAGCACGCATCGGCCAATCACCGCCACGCGATAACAGCTGCCGTGGCTGCCAATGGGAGGCCTGGAGGAGGATCCACCCAGCCTGACCGAGGCGATGCTTTAATTAGTTTCCAACGCCTGGTCCGTGTCGTCTTCTCTCAAGAGTCAACTCCAGGCAAGGGATGGAAATACGGGCAGCATTATTGTTCAAATGCCGGTCTCAGATGCATGTCAGAACATGCCTATGCAGTCTGAATGAATAACTAAGGAATGGTTGTGAAACCAGTAAGAGAGGAAAAGAAGACCTCGGATCTCGTGAACTCTTCCTGACGGAGTAAGCAGTCGGGCTGGAGACCCGTGGATCCCATGTGGGCCTCCCCGACGGTGCGACTGTAACCTCGGTGCCAATGAGGAGCCCCCTATTTCGTAAGGTGGTGGCCGTTCGGTCGCGGTCCGTCTTTTCTCGTGTCGTCGAGAACTACCAACCCAACATGGAGTCGGAGGATGGAGAGGCTGGACGGTGGACGGTGGGCTTCCGTGCACACACCGCAGTGGGGGAGTTCACCCGATAAGGAAACGAGTCATGCTTCGAACAGGTCTCATATCCCTGGGATGCTGGGTTGTGGCGGGACAAGAAGAATGAATGACTGGATAATACCGAGATAATAATAATCAATCGACTGAAGGGTGGTCAGAATGTATTATTGATTCTGGCGAAGGGATGAAGTGTGACCGCAAGTGACCGGGCCGGAGATCAGGGAAAAAGCGGTCAAGGACGGCAGGGATGTGATAGTTGTTGTCATCATGACTTCGTTGCATTGATAATATCATAAATAATATATATAATAATAACGATAATATAATATTTACTCCGGATAGTATATTATCTGACTACTACTACTACTACAAAGGAGTGAACAAGGGTATCATCGATCTGTCTATCTGTCTGTACTCTGTCTGATTGTCAGATACTGTCCATCTGAAGTGAATAATATGTACAAATACAGACGACAGAATACGACCCAGACTCTTCCTAGAAACTAACCCCATCCGGCGAACCCCGTCGCCACTCCCAGACTAAGACTAACCCGTACCAAAAAAGACTAACCACGGCCAGTAGTAGTCTGTTGTTCTCTTCCTCGGCAACGTCGCCTTCTGCTTTCTGGAATCCATCCGGCGCTTGGCCCGCTCGACTTCCTTTCGTCCTTGACACTCTAGGTTAATTAAATTGTATTCAATCAATGAAATATATATATATATATATATATACATAACGTATCTCAAATACAAAATAAATCATAAATAACATACTCAGAATAAAGAATAAAGAATAAAGAATACAAATAAAAATAAATATAAATAATATGCAGAAACCTCCAATCGATCTACTCAAGTCTCTCCAACGCCCCACGACGTCGTTCGGGACTTTTTCGTTTCTAGCCTCAACCTAGTTCAAATCTAGTTCCAAGGAGGACTCCATCTTCTTATCGTCCTAGCCGGATCCACCGACGCATGGCAAAATCCATCCCATCCCGCCGTTTCGTTTCGCCCTTGACTCCGTGGTTTTTTTGCCTTTTCCACGCTCGAAGTACTCCCGTGTCTCCCCGCTATTAATCCGCCCTGCTGCCACTCAGATCGGCTTGCTATCTACTAGTTAACTAGTTATCGCGCTGCATTTACTCATCTCGTCGTCACCATCCCTTCTTCCCCTTCTTCCTTCTTGCTTCCCCTTGCCACTGCCCTTGGAGCGATGCGCTACGGGTTACCGCCTTTCCTGCTCGCCTCGTCTATTCTTAGTTATTAAAACAACTGCTACCCCGACCGGACTCCATCTTCACTGCTACTCTACTACTTACTACCTCTGTCGACATCACTACTCACTGCTTTCGGAACCCCGTCACCCTGCGGTTCCTTTTCCTCTCGCCTCTCCTCTCATCCGTCCTGTCTCTTGATCTCTACACTCTCTACACTCCACACTCCACACTCTCCTCTCTTCCGACTTGATTCAACCTAGCACCCGTCCTAATGGCCACTCACGTCGTCACCGCAACCACCACCCCGGCTCACCAAATCTCTATCTACGGCCACCCTTCTCCCGTCAACTCGGCCGCCACCACCGCCAACAACTCTCCTACCTCTCCTCGTCAGCAGTACCTGCCTCTTCACACCCGCCAGCTGCGCCCGCCCAAGGCCCCCCTCTACGTGCCCGCTGCTCTGCGTCCCACGGAGCGCCCCCAGAAACCGTCCCCTCCCACGCCGCCTCGCAGCGTCCACGGCTCGTTGGACAGCCTGAGCGAGACCGAGGTGCATGATCCCATCAGCCGTCGATCCACCATCGAGAGCGTTGGCAGCGGAAGCATCAGCAAAATGGCCGAGGACGAGTGGATGAAGAAGGAACACCTCGGCGAGGTAACCGGCATGCCGACTCGTGACCACTGGAAAGTAAGTTTTGAAACCCTGAACCCCCCGTCGCCCCCGTTGGGGTGAGATAAAGAAGTCGATTCCCTGTCGCGGGGGTGCCGATGGATTTATATTGCCCAATGACGTGAGCGTCGTCGAGCACTCGCGAATTCTTGCGTGATCCCTACCCTGCGCCGTCGGCATCGCCCTCGCCCTCGCATTGGGTCGCCGTCTTGCTCAACCTGATGACCTCATTGCGCTACGTATGATGCTAACCACTCCCTGCAACAGGCGGACTCTGCTTCTCCCAACTGCGACTCGCCTACCTGCCGCTCTTCTTTCGGTCTCTTCTTGCGCCGTCATCACTGTCGCCACTGTGGCCACGTCTTCTGCTCGTCTCACACTCCCTACAGCGTCCCTCTTGACCAGGATGCGCGCTTCCATCCCGAGGGCGTCCAGTCGCGGGCCTGCGACCTCTGCTGGGTTGCCTACCAGCGCTGGGAAGAATCCCGCTCGGAGCGCTTGAACAGGATCCAGAGCCAGATCGACACCCAGAACGAGCCCGTCAAGACGTCCACTCAAGAGGCCCTGACCGAGCCCGTCGACCCTCTTCAGGACGAGGACTCTAAGAAGGCTCTTGCTGCCGCTCTCAGCCAGGGTGGCGATATCGCTGCCAGCATCCCCCGTGGCTGGAACTGGAGCACCTTCTAGACGAACTCCAGGCTTTCCACATGATGACGTTACGACCACTTCTGCTGTCAGCTTATCTGGCATTGCTTCCTTTGGCATAATGCTCTAGAACGTGCCTTTTCCTCTTTGATCTGTTACTATTCGGTTCTACGCCAGGAGTTCCAGTTTCCGTCTTGTTTCCTTCAGCACTTGGTTTTGTTTTTATGTTAACCTTTACAACTTACGAGGGATCCTACCTCCTAATGCCGCGCTTCGAAGTTCTACGACGCGGGGGGCTTTTTGCTGTTTTTTTGTCTTTGTTTCTGTTTCTGTCTTTCTTGATACTCAGGATACCCCGTCAACTGTTGTCTCTTTCCGAGCGGCGGTCGTGTTTTGTTTTCAATTCTGGCTTGGCTTGGTTTGGCTTTCTTTTCTGTGGCGCTATGGGCGGATTTGCTTTGCTGAGGGTATTGGGATAGATGGTGTTGTGTTGGTTTATTGAATTAATGGTTTCTCTGATCATTTCTTTGGTCTGTGTAGACCTGTATATCCGTAAATGTATTGCACCTACCTACTTGTCTTAGACCCCCCCACCCCATCATGCCTATGCAAGAACTTCCATACATCCATCCATCTCCTCGGTAACATGTGCATGTAGATAGATAGATCTATACTCAGTATATAGTAATACATACAATACATATGTAGCTGGCTCATGCAAATCACTGCTCCTTTTACGAAAGAAAAAGAAAAAGAAAAAGGAAAGGAAAGGAAATGCGGCGCCATCGCGTAAGGCGCGTGAGGCGGCCTGCGCTGTGTCCGTGTGACTTATTTGTAGATGGCTTTTTTTGTTGCAGGGATGGCCTGGTCTAGAATTCTAGATTTGGGTTATGGGGGAGGGAGGTATGGGGGTGGTTAACGAGTTGGAGAAGTTATAAATGGGTATGGATAGGTAGGTAGGTAGGTAGGTAGGTGTATACAGTTGACTTCCTTCCTAGGTGGTTGGAGGAATGTCTAGATAGATGGAGATGGACATGTAGGTATGTATGTAATCTTGCGCTACCTGCCTACTTTGGTGAAGGAAATGTGAATGCGCATAGTTGGCACGTGCTTATTGTAGACCTGGAAGTAAGGTAAGTAAGCAGGTAACTAAGTAAACATGTAAGCAAGGCAGGAAGTCCTATTCCGGCATGAAGATTCCAGGTCTGCTCGGGTATTCACGGTGTCAATGACTTGCGGGGTCTTGCTTATAGCGGGGGGGGGGGGGAATGTGAAAGAATGAGGGGTTCATTTATTGCAAAGTATGTAGTTTGTAACTCTGCTCCGGAGGGTTGAAGAGGGGTAATGCAAGAAGAGAACGAAGACAAGAGGGTGTGTTGCTATCATGTGCCCCCCCTTTAGCTGCAGCTGCATGGTACAATACTGTATAAGATCCTCTGGCACGGAATACTTCGGAGGATGAGGATGAGTTGTTCGAGGTCGGATCAGACACCCTGTAGGTAAGAAAGTATGTTGTGTTGGGCAAGATGCGCACGTGGAACGGATTGTGTTATTTCAAGGCAGCGGCGCTTATTTTGACTCCGTGTGAGTCAGACGTTGTATGGAGTATGGAGTATGACGTGAGAGGAGAGACCCTCTTTGTGTATCTTTCCGGGGATGCGGAGATCTGGATGGGGCATGTGAAGCTTGGAAGATTGCTTGTGTTCTGGGCTGGTCTGGAACTCTACCTTGGGGACTGGAGTGTCTTTGTCTGTTTGTCTGAGCTTTCTGCAATGATAAAAGTATGTATATACTTTTAAAAAGATACTATTGAATGAAGAAAGCCAGCTGCATTCAATGCGAGAATAAATAAAATAATTAAAATTAAAGTAAAGAGATACAAACGAAAACACAGGTATTATCATAGCCAAGTCCTCTTTCATGATCATGTCATAAGTCAGAAGTACCGCGTTGCATACTCGAGTCCTTCTTTTAGATGACCGTTTAAATCCATGTCTCGTGCATGATACTTAGTCTTATCCACGGACTTGATCTCGGGCGAAGATGATAGGTGTCGCATAGATTTGAGACCAGGGCTCAATCCTCTCTTACAGTCCATTTGTTCGGCACAGGTGAGGAAATTGGTAAGTTGCTGGTAGCTTATTTCCAGGTGTTTTTCCTCCAACGTTTGCGGACAACTCGCCAGGTGCAAAGTCGCTTAGATCGAGACGTATACATTCTGTTTGGTTCACATAGGGCTCGTCTTCAGCTCGAAATGGCTGCACAGCTTTAGCCCGATTCATAACGTTCAATGGAGTCCTTTCTTACTTGGGACTCAATTTCTTGTTGCACCTCCAGCACAACAAGCTGCTCCCCTTCTTCATGAATAAAATGGGGACGCCAAACTGACATGGTCGCCTTACTTGATTGGCCGTAAATGATATCGACGCCAATAACCGCCTTAATATTTCCGTTGGAGTATGGAATTGCGCATCGGGATCATGTCGTGGAGCAACTCCAGATCCTGGCAGCCCCCCTGGAATCGGTATCTTTCAAGACGATAGTAGATGACCCGCAGGGAGCAATTCGTCTGCAAATTCGCTAGCGGCGTCCTCGCCAGCTGTAGATAGTTCTCTGGTAGAATACGGAAGGGCTTCTGTTCGGGAAAGTTGTTCGCTGTGGGGGTTTCGGAGCGCCTTGAATACCTCGATAGCGGACTACACAGCGAGGCTGGCCGGTTGTTGACGCTGCTCTGAAGCTGGAGTAGCATAGGCAGCCTGTGATGGGGTTTCTGCATAGAGCATTTTGGTATGGCTACAGGTTCAGCCATGTCGAGTCGAAGAGATGGAATAAATGAGAAGGCTGTACTAGACAGGCACGGGCCAGCGTGATCTTATCGATAAGGATAAGCTAGATAGGCAGACAAACAATGCAAACATAAATTTTCCCACGAAAAGCCGTCCCCCAACATCCTCCGTTCTTCTCGCCTTCAACCATGTCGCTCTACTACGACGCCGTTGCGGTCTTGACTGCCCCCTCCTCCACCGGCGGCTCGTTCAAGTCCCGTATCTACAATTCCCGCTCTCTCAAGGCCTCGCCTGCCCAGCTGTACGCTTTGATCATCGAGGCCTCCAAATGGGACATCCTGCTCAAAGAGGTCATCGAAGCGGCGGGGATTATCAAGCTTGAGCCAAAGGTGTGTAGCATTCAGAACCGAGCTGCTGGCCCGTACCTTCCAGGTAATCAACCTGCTGACTGACAAAGTAAATCATCCAGCTCACTCCGCATCTCGCACTCCTCCTGGTCCATGACCACCTGCTTGCAAAACACGGTATCGCCGCACCGGCCTCACACCCACTGCGCCAGGCCGTCGAGCGCCACAAGACACGGCTCAGGGGCGAATTCACCAAGGCACGCGTGCGCCGCGGATGCGCTTCCGTCGCCGACCTCAAAGATGCCATCCGGCGCGAGAAAGACGCTGCGAACGGCGTCCCCGCCATCTACCCACGCTGGGTTCGCATCAATAACGTGCGCACCGACCTAGACGCGCAGCTACAGTCCACCTTCGCTTCATACAGCCAAGTGGCCTCGCTCCCGGAGCTCGTCGCCAAAGACGAACCTCGTCTGCGCATTGACCCGCACATCCCGGACCTCGTCGCCGTCGCCCCCGGCGTCGACTTCTCAACCTCCGCTGCCTACCGCTCCGGCGAGATCATCCTGCAGGACAAAGCCTCCTGCTTCCCCGCGTACCTCCTCCTAGGTGACCAGGATGAGCCCTGGCACGGCGACCTGGTCGACGGGTGCGCAGCCCCAGGGAACAAGACGACGCATCTAGCGTCCTTGCTGTCTAAGACGGCCAAATTGTCCGGCAGTGGCCGCACCATCCCGCGCTCGCACATCTTTTCCATGGACGCATCGCCCGTCCGCGCCAAGACGCTGCAGAAAATGGTCGCTGCCGCCGGCGCCGACCCCTTCGTCTCCGTCCTCCAAGGCCAGGACTTCCTCGCCCTCGACCCTACGGACCCTCGCTTCGCGAACGTCTCCGGCCTCCTGCTGGACCCGTCCTGTTCAGGCAGCGGCATCATCGGCCGCGACGATGTCCCGACACTTGCTCTTCCTGCCTCAAACACCAATGGCAATGGATCTACGCAGCAGGGGACTGGCAAGAAACGCAAACGTCGACAAGACCCTACCTCTGACCCTGACCCTGACACCAAGCCCCATTCCAAACACCAGAAAGGACAACATCAACAACAAGTAGACACCTCCTCCTCAACAACAACAGTGACAACCTCCTCCACCGACGAAAACGATCTCCCTTCATCAACCCCCCTCTCCGCAGACCGCCTCACCAAGCTCTCAAACCTCCAAACCCGCATCGTCGAACACGCCCTCGCTTTCCCCGCCGCTAGACGTATCACGTACAGCACATGCTCTATCCACCTTCTTGAGAACGAGGCCGTCGTGGCGCGCGTCCTTGCGTCCGAGGTTGCGAGGAGGAGAGGGTGGAGGGTTATGAGACGGGATGAGCAGCCGGAGGGGTTGAGGGGGTGGAGGTATCGTGGGGTGAGAGAAGAGAAGACAGGGTCTGGGTTAGTGGATGGTGAAGGGGAAGGAGAGGGAGGTGGTTCTGGGCAGGTGAAGGATTTGACGGATGAGGATCTAGAGGGGTGTTTGAGGTGTTGGCCTGGTGATGAGGAGGGGTTGGGGGGGTTTTTTGTGGCGGGGTTTGTGAGGGATGGTGAGGGAGAAGTGGAGAGTAAGGATAAGGGACAGGAAGAGAATGAAGAGGAGGAAGAAAGGGAGGAAGATGATGAGTGGGAGGGATTCTCTGACTGAGTGTCTTATCTCGTCTCCGATTATACAGCATACAGCGTCTGTCTAATGCTTATCTACCGCAAAGAAGTCAATAGAATCATGAATTATAATATAGTACTTCTAGAGCAAACGATCAACTCGATCCATTCCCTAAGAACCCCCTCGCCCGATTCCGCATCCGCAGCTCAGTATAAACGTCCAACTTCACAGCCACCATCACAACCTCCACCTCCCCAGGTCCAGTCGCAGACGGCTGAGCGCGCAATCGCCACTGCCCCGTCCGCACGATCCATTTGCCGCTCGCCCCGGACGATCCGTCGACGCGGCGGCGTTTCGCAGGTGGATCTGCGTGCTCGGTCGCTGGATCGAAACCGCCGAAGATATCGGCGTGGGACATGGGCTGGCCGTCGACGGTGAGGTCGGCGTCACGGTCGATGCGGATTGGAGAGGATTCATGCGTGGGAGGTGCGTGGCCGGTGCTGCTGGCAGTTCCGACGGGGGTCGGGGGAGTAGAGGAGGAGGACTGGGAGTTGGTGATTTTGTTTGTGATGACTTGGAGGAGACAGGCGAAGCGGGTTTTGGTGAGATGCAGGAACTGGGCGCGCATGCGGGCGAGATCGACGAGGGTGCAGTCGTTGCCGATTTCAACGATCAGGTCGAAGGGTTGGTCGTCGATGAAAGGGCGGGAGTAGGTCGCCCAGCCGGTGGACGGGGACGAGGCGGTATCCGGCGCGAAGTTGACGCCGGAGCGGCGCACGTCTTCTAGGCGGATGATGATCTCGGAGCGTTGGCGGATGGGGTTGAAGCTGATGTCGTGGGGGATGAGCTTCTGCTCAAGCCCGCGCAGATGGAAGTAGCGGCAGTCGCGCAGGAGTTCGGCGCGATGGGTTTCATTGCGGATGTGAAGGGGATAGCCGCGGAGAAGGTGAAGGATATCTGCGAAGACGTCGCCAGATCGATTGGGGATGCTGGGCGGAACGATGGCCGGGGGACGCAGGAGGCCGATGCGCTCGAGGCCGGGGAAGGTCTGGTTTGGGGAGGCGAAGAAGGCGCCGAAGCCGAGGGTGAAGAAGTTGGGGGAGTCGCCCGGTCCGGAGAAGATGTCGCGGGGGATCTGGAAGTTGCGGTCTCCGATCTGGATGCTGATTTCGGATTCGAAGAGTTGGGAATTTAACCGGGGTACTGAAGAGAGTTAATACAGGGGCCGAAATCTCGAGTTGATGGATGTTAGGCGTACGGCTGTAGAATTGGGCATCTGCGAACAGCTTCACAAATTGAGAACTGTCTCTAGGGCGCACATGGTATCCTGTATCAACCTGATCAGCCGTCGATGCTGGCGGCTTGTCTGAGGGCCATACCCTGCAAATGCCGTGCGATATCCTTAAATGTCGCCGGGTCCCTGTCGATATATAACGTTCGAACGTTCCCGCCGTCTCCGTTCTGGCGCAGCTGTTCTTCGAAGAACTGGGAGAAATACGACGGGGCTCCAAAAAATTTAGCGCGGGCTCAATCAGCGCGTCGGGCCAACTGACCATCAGAGGCAATCGAGGCTCCCGAGAGACGGAAGAGCTCCGTCCCGATCTGAATGGAGAACACCCTTTCCGGGGGTAACGTGCATTTGTATCCTTTATGCGACGAGGCAGTGGACAGGCCGCTCTGGGAGCCCGGCGTGGCCATGGTATTCATTCACTGCGGGATTGTATGCGATCGGCCGGAGGATGGCATCAGACCGAAGGAGGGTTTTATTGAAGGAAGCGCGCAATCCGAGCAAGACCGCAGACGTGGGACAAGAAGACTAGATAGGATCCATTAGTGTCTGTAAGTTGCGACCGTGGGTTGCGACGGACCGCGTACTGACATGACGTTATTCCAGCAGGGATGACAATGCGCCCGAGGCCATTGAGCTTCGTAGATAGAAACCAGTCAGATATTCAGGAGGCAGACATGCAACCAATTGCGACTGAAGCGACTGCAGTTGGAGGTCGCAGGAAGGTCAACGTCGTCGTCGACGTTGCAATGGGAATGTCGCGTGGCAGCGACGGTCACGGGACCGGCTAGTCCGAGTCGGGATCCAGGGGGGTCCCTGCAGGCAGTCCAGGCCTTGTCTTGTTCCTGTTTCTCGGGTTCTCTGTTTCCAGTCTAAATTGCTTCGATTCAGTCAGTCCGACACTGCGAGTACATGGCATGGCACTCGTCACATGGCCGCACATGACTCCAGACACGTGACGCTTACTTCCTCCCGGCTCGCCATGTACTCGCAGTGTCGGACTGTCAACCGTCAGGCACATTGTGGTGCTCACGAATCACGATACTCCTTGCAACCAATGCGGCAAGGCGATTGGACAACGGTGGCCTGTCTAGGCATGCTGTGTATCGATGGAAATTCTCCTTTAATATGTTTGTATCACTCTACAGCGCCACATCGAGCCAATTCATCAAGGACCTTCACATGGGCAGCAAATAAGCTCGGCTGCTCCCCGCATAGCAATTATGCTCGACGATCTCGCTCTTTGGCTTTGGCTCTGTGAACCATCAGTCCATCACTACTGGTTCCCAACTTCCAGTAAATCCGTCCAATCCATTTATTTAGTGTCCCGAATGACCCACCCGCTCGTCGCTCGTGGCTTCTGTTGGTCGCGGTTGGTCGCTGCCTCGGTTACAGCCTGTTTCCCCTCGGAACCTCGTAAATTGAGACTCCGGATCCGTTGTTAGGCGTCTGGGCGCAATGGATAGCGAAAGCAGATCGGAGCCGGAGAGATCCCCCGCCAGTCGAGGCGCAGTAGTCGGTGGGTTCCCCCGCAGCGCCATTCGCAAGGGCTACTCTTCTGGGACTAAGTACTAGTGTGCGCGCGACGCCGCGGAAGGGGCATTGCTCCCGTCGACAATAGGCAGGTGGCCTGCTATATCACCGCCGTCCACTCGCCTTTTGTCTACCTTTGTCTCTTCCTCCTCCATTATCCTTCACTACTTTTTATTTCCATCCTTGTTGACTCCACCCCGTCGGCCTCACGACCATTTCGTCTGCTGTCAGGCCTGTTCGCCATGACTGACCAAGCGATTCCATACACGCCGCTGGCTGTGTCGATCCCCCCGGTTTCGACCAAGGAGATCTTTTCTGAACTTCAATGGACCACGCTGTTGTCTATCGCAGACACCATCATTCCCTCCATCCGAGGGCCCACGGCGCCGCAGTCCCCCTCCACCAAGGTCATCCCCCAGTCCCAGCTGAACGCGACGATCAAATCGCTGGCAGCCTCCATCCGCGACCCCGATGCCGTCACTCTGGCAACGCGGTATCTGGAAGAAAATGCATCCTCCAATCTCCATTTTCGGGATACGATCCAGCGCCTTTTTGCCGACTATGTCAACGAAGAAGGGAGGAACGGACTGAGCTTCATCTTGAGTGCGCTGAAGTATGAAACCTGACTCTGCACGAACTGCTATGCGTGCTAACATGGAGATACCAGTTCCAAAGCGGGTTCTCTGATCTTGACCGGTTCGGCTACTCCATTTCAAGAGCAGCCATTCGAAACCCGGGACAGAGTCTTTCGTGGATGGGAAACGTCTCGATTAAAGCCGATGCGCGCGATCTACCGAGCTCTGACCGGTATCGTGAAGAGGACTTGGATCACCTCCAGTCCGACTATTTGTCCGGTCTTGGGTTTCCCTCGCGTTCCGGTGCACGGAAAGCCCGCGGACGGCTTTAAATATGATTTCTTGCAGATCGCGCCCGGGGACGGCCCGGAAATCATTGAGACCGACGTCGTCATTGTGGGCAGCGGGTGCGGTGGCAGCGTTGCTGCGAAGAATCTGGCCGAAGCCGGTTACAACGTGATGGTGGTGGAGAAATCTTACCATTACCCAACCAAACACTTTCCCATGAGTTTCAACGAGGGATTCGTTAGTATGTTTGAGGCAGCAGCCACCACCGGCACGGACGATGGCTCCATGGGTATCTTCGCCGGCTCTACCTGGGGAGGCGGCGGCACCATCAATTGGTCTGCATCGTTGCAGACGCAGGGTTACGTTCGTCAAGAATGGGCAAATTACGGCCTGCCTTTCTTCACCTCACTGGAGTTCCAGAAATCCCTAGACCGAGTATGCGACCGTATGGGTGTGAGTGCAGAACACACCACTCACAATGCTTCCAACAATATTCTCCTTGAGGGAGCCAGAAAGCTGGGGTATGCCGCCAAGCCCGTGCCGCAGAATACCGGTGGCCACCCGCATTACTGCGGACATTGCACGATGGGATGCCATTCGGCGCAAAAACAGGGCCCCACGGAAACTTTCCTAGCCGACGCCGCGTGCGCCGGCGCGGTGTTCATGGAAGGCTTCAATGTGGACAAGGTGTTGTTTGCCAACACGAAGGGTGGCAGAGTGGCTAAGGGGGTGGAAGGAACCTGGACCTCTCGAGATGCATACTTGGGCCACTCCGGCGACGGCTCGGTCAAGCGAAAAGTCATCATCAAGGCGAAGAAGGTCGTGGTTTCATGCGGGACACTCCAGAGCCCTCTTCTGCTGATGCGCAGCGGAGTCAAGAACCCCCAAGTCGGACGCAACCTCCACTTGCACCCAGGTACGTTCTCTGATATATTTATTTTCTAGATTGTGGTGTAACTAATCGAATCTAGTGGTCATGGGTGCCGGTGTGTTTGAGGAGGAGACACGACCGTGGGAAGGGGGTGCCCTTACATCCGTTGTCAACGAATTTGAGGACCAGGATGGCCATGGACATGGCGTTAAAATCGAATGTCTCACTATGGTGCCGGCAGCTTTCCTGCCAGCGTTCCCTTGGCGCGACGGACTGGATTACAAGTTGTGGGCGGCGAAGCTGCCCCGCATGGCCGGGTTCATCACGCTGACCAAGGACCGGGGAAGCGGTCGAGTTTATCCTGACCCGGCTGATGGACGATGCCGCGTCGATTATACCGTGTCGGCCTTGGATCGCAAGCACATCGTCGAGTCTCTGGTGGCAACCGCGAAGATTGCTTATATCTCGGGAGCGAAGGAATTCCACACCACCTGCCGCGAGATTCCCCCATTTATCCGCAAAGAACATGCGGTCGACGAGGCTGAGGGAGTCAATAACGCCGCTCTTCAGTCGTGGATTGCGGAAGTGCGTCGCAACACCCTCGACCCGGAACGAACCCTCTTTGCCTGTGCCCATCAAATGGGAAGCTGCCGCATGGGCGTCAACCCCAAGACGAGCGTCGTGGACCCTGAGTGTCAAGTGTGGGGAACGCAGGGATTATACGTCGTGGATGCGTCGGTGTTCCCCAGTGCCAGCGGCGTCAACCCTATGGTGACCAACATGGCTATCGCGGACTGGGCTAGTAAGGGGATCGCTAAATCCGTTCAAAAGGAAAGAATTTCAGCCCGTCTTTGAGCAGGGGAAAGGAATGAGAATGACGATACGATGCTGACGACGTGTGGCTTTTTGTTTGAGGTTCTTCCGGCGTGTAATCACCTATTCGGCGTTCATCACATCGTGTATTTGTATAGCACACTGCTCTCGTTACAGTAGCCTTACGTTCTACCATCAAGGAATAAATGGAAAATTGGCTCGCACTATGGCAGATCTTCCTTCAGCTCGATCCTTCAGCCACAATCCTTTGTACTCCGTCAGCATTATTCAGTGGAGACCAGCAGCCAACAGACCAACCCGAGAGCAGCTGGAAGTTCTTGCGCCATCGGACCCTGGAGTGAGGAATGTCGGCCAGCCACAACCATGATAAGCAAGCGTTATCCGAAATGATGCCGTATAGATCAGAACTTCAGAAGATGCCTCAAATTGCACCTCTACAGCGACCTCCATCATGTCCCTGTTGCATATCCAGCCAGGTCATCCGACCACTTCCGCTTCGACGCTCTTCCACCCCACCGCGCATTTGTCATCACCGACATTTCCTTAATAAACAACCACCGCAGGGCGGAATTACCCTATGCAGGCCGTTGCTATTTAACCGGCTTGTATCTGTCTTTCCCCTCACTCAACCATACACAGACAACCTTCTAGCTAATTCCCAACCAACTCCCTCAATCCCAACCTCACCATGGCTCCCTTCGGCACCATCTACAGCTACCCCAACAACCCGCGGGTCATGAAGGTTCGTTCCAACCCAGCACCAAAATTAGTGTTATATATACACTTCTAACCCCTCTCCACACAGACCCAAGCGGCCGCCAACATCAACGGCCTCGAGATCGCCACCGGCGCCTTCACCATGGGCCAAACGAACCGCGCGCCCGAATTCCTCGCCAAGTTTCCCCTCGGCAAAGTGCCTGCCTTCGAGTCCGCCTCGGGGGTCAAACTCGTCGAATCGAACGCTATCACGCAGTTCGTCGCCGAGAGTGGTCCGGCCGCCTCCCAGCTCGTAGGCGCCTCGCCTGCCGAACGCGCCCTCATCCGCCAATGGTCCGACTTCGCAGACGGCGAGATCCTCGGCCCCGTCCTGACCCTGGCCCTGTGGCGTCTTGGTCTGGGCACGTATAAGTACGAGGAGGCCGCGGAGACGGCCGCGCTGACCAAGTTGGAGCGGGCCCTGGCGTACTTGGAGGGGCAGATCCAGGGTAAGATGTGGTTGGTGGCGGGCGAGAAGCTGAGTCTGGCGGATATTAATGTCGCCGCGGCGCTTGTTTGGGGGTTCTCGATCTCGATTGATAAGGAGATGAGGGCTAAGTACCCGGGTGTGATGGCTTGGTATGAAAGGGTGACTGAGGCGGAGGGCGTGAAGGAGGCGTTTGGGGAGAAGACGTTTGTGGAGAAGCGTTCGGCTCCTCCGGTTTAAAGGGGGTTTGGGGTGTTTGGTTCTATGAGTTATGAGATATGAAATACAATGTTGGTTTTTTTAAGATTGTTTGTGGTTAGTTGGAGTATATATGTAGTTGTGGAAGGGAGCCGAGGTTGAATTGCTGGATGTAAGTTGTTAGGCGTTTTAAGAATTGCGTATGGCTTTTTGAAGCTGTTTTATATATTCCATGGAATCTTGTTTCTTTCCAAATCTAAGTCTGCAGAGTATTAAAATATTCTGGTGAAGATGAACATTCACACAGTCGACAAACACGTGACAGCCTGGCCAGCGGAAACAGGCTCCTTCATCCTCGCATCTCTCCATCTTCATTTCTTCATCCAACCCCTCCTTCGTTTCGACCTCATGTCATCGCCGTTTGCTCTTAACTCGTGGCCCCTGTTCATCTTGGTCATGATCCCGTAATTTAACCAGGACCATGCAGAACACCAAACCGCCCGAGCAATGTAATCGGCCTTGCGACCAGTGCCGACAGCGCAGATCTCGCTGCGCCCGCGACGCAGGCAAAGAAAGATGTGTCCTCTGCGAGCTGCAGAATCGCGAATGCACCTTTCTCCGCGGACCCATGCCACGGAAGAGGAAGAACAGCGAGATCCAGTCAACACCAAGAAATGTGGGCCCAGAGTATGCGTCCGAGAAACGGCCCTTTGGAGATGGCAGAGCTCTTTCCCCGACCTCGACATTGGCTTCGCCTGTCGAGAGGCCGACCGATCGAACTGGCCCTTCCCTTCTAGATGGATCCCTGGGCCTGGAATTGCATTTGCATTCGGAGTACATTGGCCCCTCAAGCTACCATGAGCCGTCGCTACTGGATTTACGACCGTCGGCTCTGCACCCGCCGGTAAAGAATGAGTGTCGTCCGCGACGCGTGGACGAGTCTACGGCTTTCATGACCTACCCTGATGAGGATTCGGCGTCTGAGATCCAACGCATCGCTGATCTGGATAAGATCGAAGCCACTATTCGACCGCTCGGTCCCATCTTGGTAAAATTGTATTTCCGCATTGTGCATCCCACATTTCCGATTTTACATAAAGATGTCTTCCTGGAGAAATACGCGCGTTCACACCATGAATTCTCTCCACCCCTGCTGGCTGGGGTGTATCTTCTAGCCTTGGACTGGCAGCTGTTCGATCGAGCGCTGGTAACTGCGTCTAGGATCCCCGACGCGGCCCTACTTGAGGATTTAGCGATGCGAGCGATGGAGGACGATCTGAAACGACCGAAGCTGTCAACTCTGCAAGCTGGCTTGCTGTTGTTGCAGCGAGTCCGACGGACAAACAACACTCTTCCCGCGCAGCTAGTCGCCCTGGGTCAGACTTTGGGCATTCATGTCGACTGTAGCGATTGGGCCATTCCAGAGTGGGAGAAAGGTCTACGGCGCCGTCTGGCATGGGCCTTGTACATGCAGGATAAATGGGGGGTTCTGGTGCACGGAAGACCGTCGTTGATTCCCGATCGCATATCTCTGCACAGCGATGAAAATGACGATACGGAATGGGATGTCCGCTCTTGTCGAGTGGATGATTTTCCTGAGACGTCGCACAATGCGGAGGACGGGTCCTATGGAAGTGTGGATGTGGAAATTGGCCGAACCTCGTTTCTGCACTCTATCGAGCTGGCTAAGATATACAGTCAGATTCAATACACCTTCTGTTCTGTCGGAGCAACAAAGAAAGGAGGTCGACTGGACCGTTTGGGCGCGATTGGAACGACGGCACTGGCAAAGCCTTTCGCGCAACAACTTCGGCAGTGGTACATTGATTTACCAGATGATTTGAAACTAGATGCAACAACACACGTGCGCAGGCTCTCTGCTAACGGTGCATTGCACCTTTCGCACATGGCAGCTGAGCTCACCATGCATCGTGCACTGCTACGCTCTTTGAGACCGGACACGCCGTCAAGTCTCAGTTCCACCATACGAACCGCAGCTCGCACGCGTCTTATTTCGGCTTTAGGTCTTGTCGAAACCCTTCAACCCGAGCATACGCAGTCCTTCTGGGGCTTCGCTGCCTCAGCACAGCTGGCAATGATTGGCTCCTTTGCTGGTCTTCTCTGGGCAACCAGCGCGGAGGGGGATGAGGCTGTCGAGTATGTCAATCAACTAGAGCGGTTGCGGTGGGCTTTGCAAGTGCGTGGATCTGCAGTCCCTTTCGTACGCGAAGCTCTGCGTATGCTTGACGAGGAGATCGGCGATCTGGGCGCCGTCAAAGCTGCAACATACCATGATTTCGCCTAATTCTGTCACCATGTAAGCATGCCAGGGTGCATTTGCATGCCGATCATATCGGAAAGCTTTGAGGAAAGATGCAATCGAAGATGAGAACTATGTACGACCAACATACTTAATGATGAATAATATGACGATGTCCTTCAGGACCTGATGATACCCATCCCCTGACTGGCTTCCAATTAACTAGACAAACTAATTAGATTGCAGTACATTACAAATTATATTAGGTATCTTGTTTAATGAATCGTTAATTACAATATTATAGCCACATCATCAGTCGGCTCGACAACTTCCCCTTCTTGGACCAACAACCTTGTGCATTTGCCGCTACGAGGCGCGCATATCTTCACCTCCATCTTGTTGGATTCAATCCAGACCTGGGAAAGTTAGCCATGTGCATCATTTGTGACGTTTGAGGTTCTACTTACCAATGCATCGCCTTCTTGTACCTCGTCGCCCTCCTGAATAGCGCAGCGAAAACAACGCCCAGGTAATTGAGCCTTGACACGCTCGCCAGCTATACTTCCATGGCCTTCGCGGGTATCGGTTGACGAGACTGGTGCTGCTTCATATGGCTTCAGCAGCTCATCGAAGAAGCTCGCTTGATGCACGGCCTCCTTCCGACTCTCCCGCACCGCGGTTATATCACTGGCATTCTCATGCAACCATTCCTCGTACTCCTCGACGTTCAGTTCCGTCTTTGTGATCTTGATAAGGTCGGAACTTGTCCCTTTCTCCACACTCTCATTGAGCTCTGCTTCTGAGATAGGGTAGAATGTGATCTGGTCCAGGAGAGAAAACAACCATGGAGTGATTTGCGCGCCTTGCTTCCCCAGCCCATCCCAGATCGGGAGCGTTCGGCCGACGAGCTGTTATCCACCTGGGGAATCGGTGGCGTAAATGCAAAGATATTGCCCTGCGATTCCAACCGCACCACGCGGTGTGAATGATCTGGAGGGATTATATTTGGTCCCGAATAGTCGATGCCGTGGGTCAAGCGGAATCGCGCAGGGGGATCCGAGGTACACGTCTCCCAGGCCTAGCACAAGGAAGGTTCCTGAATACAAATGTTGCGATATTTGGTCGCGGGTATCAAGTCCGTTCAGCTGTTGCAGGAAGTCGATGTTGCTGGGTAGATAGGGAGCCGACGATCGGATCGTGGATGTATATCGGGCGATGGCTCGGCGGCTGGCTTCGTCGTCAAAGACAAGAGGGATATACACCTTGCGTGATGGTAAGCGAGACGGAATATCTCCCAGAGACTTTTCATGTGAAATTAACGCGTCCAGAAGATCGTCTAGCATGATATCCGCGTGGAAGCGCACGTGCAGGCTTCGGACCCCCGGTGTCAGCTCCTCCACACCCGGGATTGGAATAGCATTGTGCTGTTGGATGAATGCCAGAATATGGAACGTCTGGCGCATGCTGAATCCGTCTTCATCGCCGAAGTCTAGAAGCAGTGCACGATCGCCTGCTTGGCGACATACAATCCGCCGACCGGCCTCTCGAATTTCCCTGACAATGGGACATGGGACAGCGCTGATCGTGCTACTCCATGCATGCTGGTCTGGAAAAGGTGTAAGATCTTCGATAGAGGCCTCCAATCTCCTAGAGAGGGCTTGTGCATCCTCAAGTGAAATCAGGTTCAACTGGATCCGATCTCCTGGCCTCATCTGCCCTAATTTCCACATCTCAGCGTCGGCAACTGTGGCAAACACGACAAAGCCTCCCAGGCTAGGCCCATCCGCAGTCAGGATTACGGCCTCGTCGCCGGTAAAGCTAATGCTGCCGATCGAATACGGACTGTCATGGATGTTGGATGGATGGAGACCGGCCTCTCCGCCGGTCGAGCGTGCCCATTCTGGCTTGGGCCCGTTGAGTCGAATCCCCATGCGGTTGCTATTGTAATGGACGATCCATTCACGAGAAAAGAGATCCGACATCGCCGATTCGGCGAGGTAGTCGGGGCTCCCGTGTGGGCCTGAAATCACCGCAACATTCCATTTCCTTGTTTGTGTATCTGGAAGTGGTAGGGGTGGGGCTACGATCCCAGCAGTGATGGATTGGTCTGTGTCAGAACTTGAGGCTAAAGGAAGAAGATCGCCGACGCGAAGATTGCGGCCATTATGTCCCCCGAGGTGGCCGGCTGCGAAGGTTGATCGACTGCCCATGTTCACGGGCACTTGAATTCCTCCACGAACTGCGAGATAGGTTCGGGCGCCGTTTGTGGCCGTTCCGATTGCTAGTCTCTGGCCTGAGTGTACGGCTAATGGCCTGTTGGGTTCAACCTGTGCCCCATCCAGGAACATTGGAGCTTCGGCTCCTACTAAGGCGACGGTAGTGTCGCAATGGAAAAGCAGCGTGGGACCTTGGATGGAGCATTCTAATCCTGCAGCGGCGGTATCGTTGTCCACTAAACGATTGGCAAGGCGAAAGGAATAACTATCCATGGGTCCTGAGGGAGGTATGCCGACGTGCCATAGCCCTTGGCGGCCTGGGAAATCTTGCACTGATGTCAGAGAGCCGGGATCGACGATCTCGATGGCAGCTGCCTGATAAGTGAGACCGTCCAACGACTTGGTCGTGTAGTCCCCTGACTGGAAGATTTCGGAGGCGATGATTTGCTGGAGGTATGCGATGTTGGTCTCCACGCCCGTGATGGTCGTGCATGATAATGCCTCAGCGAGTTTCTTGATGGCCGACGGGCGATCTGCCGCATGGACGATGAGTTTTGCAACCAGTGGGTCGTACGAAGCGGAAATCTCAATTCCAGCGTCTACCCAGGTGTCGACCCGGACGTCAGATGGGAACTGAACGTCTGTCAGCACACCAGGGCACGGCCGAAAGTCTTGAAGTGGGCTCTCGGCATAGATCCGGACCTCGATTGCAGAGCCGGTCACCGGGGTAGCGTTGGCCGACGTTTCAAATAGAGTCTCGCTTTCGCCTGTCGCAATAGAAACCATGCAGCTGACAAGGTCTAGCCCCGACACTGCCTCGGTGACGGGGTGTTCGACTTGCAGGCGTGTGTTCATCTCGAGGAAATAGAACTGCTCGGTCTCGATGTCGTAAATGAACTCGACAGTGCCCACATTACGATACTGCACTTTCGACGCCAACGAGATAGCCGCCTCTCGCATCTTCAAACGGGTATCCTCTGATACAAACACAGCGGGACTCTCTTCCACGACCTTCTGGTTCCGCCGCTGCAGCGAACAATCACGCTCCCCGGCGCACAAGACACGGCCGGCGCCGTCGCCGAGCACCTGAACTTCGATGTGCCGAGCATGCTCAATGAAGTGCTCGATGAAAACGCCGGAATCGCCGAAGTTGGCTTGTCCAAGCCGACGCACGCCTTCAAATGCCTCCTCGAGCGCATCCGCATCGTCGCATCGATGAAGACCAATTCCACCACCTCCGGCGGTGCTCTTGACCATCACTGGATACCCGATGCGGTCCGCTTCCAACAGGGCCGTATCCAGACTCGAGACCAGATCGGCGCTACCAGGGACGACGGGCACTGCGGCGGCAATGGCGATTTCTCGGGCACGGTGCTTGAGCCCTAATGCACGCATCTGCTCGGGGGTCGGCCCAATCCACACCAGCCCGGCGGTCTCCACCGCCGCCGCGAAGTCGGCATTCTCGGCCAGGAACCCATATCCTGGAATCACTGCATGTGCGCCAGCTTGGAAGGCCAGCTGTAAAATCTGATCGCCGTCGAGGTATGTTTCTGACACAGTGTGTCCGTCTAATGGCAGCGCAATATCTGCCGCTGTCACATGCGGCGAGCGCGCGTCGGCGGAGGAGTATATGGCCACCGAGGTGAGGTCCATTTCTTTCAAGGTGCGGATGATGCGCAGGGCGATTTCTCCGCGATTTGCAACGAGCACGCGCTTGACACGCTGGCCTCCAACGCTACTCGGCGGTGAGGATACTGTCGGCGAACTGCATGATGTCGACGAGCTTTGGTCGTGCATGTAGGCGCGCCAACCGCCGAATTCGGTGATGTCTGTCGCATTGTCGAGGCCTGTTGGCTCACATATGAATCCGTGCACCCAGTCGCCGTTGAGCAGCTGTATCGAACCAATTCCGAGTGGCGCGGAGACGGTTTCCAGGAAACTGCCCATCGCCGACCGTGGCATATCCCAGACTTCGACTTCAATGGACTGGCCTCCGTCGCTGACGCGCTTCAATCCTGGTTTCAGTGGAGGAGATGCCGTTTGGAGTGCAAATAGCTGGTACCACGGGGCGGTGGCTGTCAGGCTGGCCAGCGTTGCTCCTCGCTTGGTGAGGTCGTTGTTCAGAGGAAATCCGGAAAGATGTGCGCCAACCACTGCCAATGGCATGGTATCTTTGTGCTTAGAGGGTAATCGGAGTGGTTGGATTTGCTCTTGATACACCCTTTCTGTTGCACCGAGCCGGCGTTGGGCCCCAGAAAGCCACTGGCGACTTAGCTCGGTCAACTTCGGCTCCTGCCATGTTCCTGCAATCGCGGTTATTCCAAAGGGTAGGCCGTCATCTCGCCAGCCAGCAGGAATAGAAACCGCTGTCCAGTCCATGAAGTTGACGAAGTTTGTATAGGTACCTAGTCGGCTATTTTCCACGACCGGGTTGTTGGCGATTTCCTGCATGGTAGGAAATGTCGGTGAGGTGGGCACCAGAATGGCATCAAACCGACTGAATGCTCGCTCTATCTCTCGTGATAGCTCTTGTCGGCGGTATTCATTCTTGAAGACATCGGTTGCGGTGAATCTTTCCGCTCGAAGAACAATGCCTCTGACCACGGGATCCATGGCTTCTGTGGGTGCTGTTCGGATGAACTGATCAATGGCTGCATATCGCTCCGCAACCCATGGGCCTTCATACAATAGGCCGGCCAATGTGAATAGGGCAGTGAAATCAACCTCTTCAAACTTCCAACCGAGTTCGCGTGCTTGATCGAGTGCTTTGGTGTATGCCGCGGGGTGCTCTGTACCGCCGAACCACGGCGGATTCGAGCAGATTGCAAGCACAGGCTGTGACGGTAGAGCCTGACGCGGTATCCTATCCTCCCGGGGTCGCGAGTACGCATCCAAGACATCGTGTCCTTCAGCCAAGCTCAACACCAACTCGGCATCATCCACCGTCAAAGCGAAAATCGACACACAGTCCAGCGACCGACAAGCAGGAACAACGCCATTAGTGCTCAGCGCGCCCCGGGTCGGCTTGACCCCGATCACATTATTCAATCCGGCTGGCACGCGCCCGGAACCAGCGGTATCGGTTCCCAGGGCAAAGGGCACGATCCCTTTACTCACGACCACCGCACTCCCAGAACTACTCCCCCCACTGACTCGACTCGGATCAAACGCATTCGTCACAGCCCCATACGGCGACCTCGTCCCCACCAACCCCGTGGCAAACTGATCGAGATTCGTCTTCCCGATAACAATCGCGCCTTGGGCCTTCAACCGCGCCACTACCGTGGCATCTGTCTCGGCCGGCTCCGTCGCAAACGAGGGGCAAGCAGCAGTCGTGTAGAAGTCCGCTGCGGCGATGTTATCTTTGACAGCGAATGGAACGCCGAAGAGCGGTAGTTCTTCTCCTTCTTCTATCTTGGAGGAGGCCCGGCGCGCGAGAAGCTGTTCCCATTGCGTGCGGATCTGGCCCGGCGTGGCGAGGGAGATCCACGCATGTGATGTCTTGTTGTCTTCATGTGCTGTTTCAAGAAGGGCAAGCAGTTTCTCTGGCCCGGAGGCTGTTTCTTGGGATGCGCGCCATTCGGAAATGGTTAGGGGGGAGGGACTCAAGGGAGTGTTCGGAGTAGACATTCCCCCGGGATGGTAGATCTAAAAATATAAGGTAAGATAAAGTAAAGTAATATGACTCAAAATATACTGTACAAAAGAATAGAATTCAAATAAGATGTTTGTAGTGTGATTGTATGTACGGAGTATGTATGTACCTATCCATCTTTATACCTCCCACGAACCCTCATACTACAATTTATATCTATAACAATGAGGCTATCGATATAATTCCCATTGGAAATCCAACGCTCCCTTCGTTTCTTATCTTATCATCTGCCCGTCGGCCCGCTGGGGCGAAACTTTCGCGCGCCGACGGGGCAGCCCGGGGCCGGGCACGTGAGGGTCGGAGATTATGGGTTGGATTAGGTATTATAAGGGGGAATTATTCAGAAAGATAAGGTGGGTGGATTAATTATATAACTATCTTCTCTCGTTAATACATGGTTTCTAGTTCTATTTATAAGAAGTACTCGTTAAAGTGAGTAGGTATAGAAAGTAGGGGTCATACGTAGGTACAGTATACATACATTACATCCACACACATCTACTATGCACATCGTAGAAATAAATAGCATTCCTAACATTGACTGGGATATGGAAGACACTCACATGACGCTTGTGTGACTGGGCCTTCCTTGGAGCCTGAGGCCGCCGAGAGGACTTTGCCGAGGTATGTACTGGGATTCGTTGCTCATGACTCTTATCGAAAGACCACCTGGATTCGGAATGTATCGCGACAAGGGCCCGGGAATTAATTAATCGCCGATTTATAGAGTACCATTCTGTATCTGTTTATTTGCTCTAATAAACCCGGACAGCAACTGTGCTTGCGGCGAAAACAAGGAAGGGATACCACCCAAGCCGTACATACCTAGGGCTTGGCCTGCACGATTCCAGTCCCCAAGTAGGTTAGCTTTCGAAATATTGCCTTGTTAGGTTAGGGTAAGTACCAGGATGATAGATCCAGAACTATAAAACTCCGATGGGATGAATACTTGGAAATATGTGGTGAGTAAATTGCGCTACAATACCTTCTACTTTTTAATGCTCATTCTTCATGCTATTCCGTTCGTAGGATAATGTTTGCAGTATCGATTTAATAATAATCCGGCGGTACTTGATTGAAGCTACTCATAGTTCCCAACCTCTGTAATCACTAATCTCCTTCGGCAGAGTCCGCAAGGCCCTTGACAACGGGCCACTCGAAATACGCGCTACCCTGTGCAGTGAGTGTATTGACAGATCAAAATCTCACATCTAATCATCCTTCTCATGACGTGCATGCCTTGACGGTGCCCCGTGCCGTCTGCAGATCGTCGGGCGGAAATATAGATGAGGAGAAAACCCTCTACGGCAGAGGTCATTGCACACAGCCTGGATGAGCCTGTGGGGCCATGTTGGCCGAAGGTGGCTTTGCAGAGTACATTTCCTATCTTCTTCCTAATCACTGTCCCTTCGTTGTCCAATGGGAGCGTGGGCTTTTGGCTGGCAGAGGTGATGATTACGCCGGTGTTAGAATCATCATCGGCGGTAGATCTTTGAAACTAGGAGCGGCAAACCCCTCCACGTAGTTGGAGTTTCCTTAGTCTGGGTAGGTAGATGGCCGGATAGTTCTGTTACTGTCTATACTAGGCTCTCAGGGTTTGACAATAATGTTATGTAGAGTGGTAGATAGCGCTCGGTTGTGCAAGTAGGTACCTGTATACACTGAATAGTCTCACGATAACTTGAACACGGCAGAGGATTTCCATTACCCAGGATCAGTCAGATACAAAGCATCTACACCCAGCTCCACCACAGTAGAACATACTAGATCCTATCGATGCCGAACACACGAAAATGCGGATCTTGGCATTACAAAACAAGGACGGCCATCTATACTAAACAGCTCGGCGAACGAAGATAGGCTTCGGCAGAGACAGATCAAGCGGAATCACCCGTGTGGATCTGCGTTCCAAGACTTGTCGTCCAATTTCTCAGCTGGCGCGGTTTGCCGTGGAAAAAAAATCCAGTTGGATCCAGGTTTTTCGGTTCGCCGAAAGGCAAATCGATGCCGAGAAGTGGGCGGCCGTCGGCCATCGGCGTTTTATACTATCAAAGAGGCAAAAAAAGGAAACATTGTGTGAAAATATGGCGTTGACAGCAGGTTTTTTCAGTTTCTGCCCAATACATCATGGACTCGAAAGAGATCCACCCGTGGAGATATAAAGGGCCCAATTGCCTTGGGTATACCCCTTCATAGATAGAGCGCAGCAACGACAATTCTCACCACTTTCCTCTCAACATGTCGAAAGAACCCAAGGGAACGGAAATCGAGATCGATGCCTCCAAGGTCTATCCAGAAGGCGGCCTCAACGCCAACCTGGTCGTCTTGGGCAGCTTCAGCGCCATCACCGGTGGTCTAGGGCTCATGAACAGCATCGGCATCTACCAAGCCTGGATATCAACGCACCAACTCGCATCCCTGAGCGAGGGCCAAATCGGCTGGATCTTTGGACTGTACAATTTCCTGGTATTCTTCTGCGGCATCCAGATCGGACCTGTATTCGACGCCAAAGGACCCCGAATGCTGATGTGGACAGGCTCCGCGCTTCTCATCCTCACCTTCATCCTACTGGGCTTCTGCACCCAGTACTGGCACTTCATCGTGGTGATGGGCATCCTCGGCGGAATGGGGACATCGTTCATCTTCATCGTCCCCGTCGCTACCATCGGCCACTATTTCTTCCGTCGGAGAGGAGCGGCCACCGGTCTGGCCATGTGCGGTGGCAGCGTAGGCGGCGTTATCTTCCCTCTAGTCCTGGAGAACCTCTCGCCACGTCTCGGATTCGCCTGGGCCACTCGGATCGTGGGCCTCATTACCCTGGTGCTATTAATCCCTGGCTGTATCCTAATTAAAGCACGGCTCCCACCTAAACCAGCCACCTCGGCCAAGGTCCTTCTTCCCAACCTGACCATCCTCAAAGACCCCTTACTCTTCCTGACCACTGCCGGCGTTTTCTTCATCGAATGGGGCTTCTTCGTACCCCTCGAATATATTGCCTCGTACTCCCTGGCCAACGGCATCTCACATAGACTCGCCTACCTAATGGTCGTCTTTCTCAACGCGGGCTCCTTCCCCGGCCGTTGGCTGCCCGGCATCGTCGCCGATAAGATCGGTCGCTTCAACACCTTAATCATGACAAATATCCTCTGTATCATCGCCACCCTGGGGATCTGGATGCCCGCGAACGGAAACGTCGTCGCCGTGGTGATCTTCTCGGTCGTGTTCGGCTTTGCGAGTGGAAGTAATCTGAGCTTGGTGCCTGTGTGTGTAGGCGAATTGTGCCCGACAGAAGAATATGGGCGGTTCTATACCACGGTATACACGATAGTCAGTCTAGGGTAAGTTTATCCGTACTGTTGTTCTGCCTTGATTGTATCGACATGATGCTGACGGCTGTAGGGCCTTGACCGGTGTCCCGATAGCAGGAGAGATCATCAACAAGAGCCAGGGCAAGTACTGGGGCTTGATTGCTTTCGCGGGTGGCACATATGCAGCTGGGCTGGTGTGCTTTATTGCAGTGAAGATACTGCAAAAGAGACGGGTTGCGAAGAAGATTGACGTGGAGATGTCATGACGGTTGGAGAGATGTGCATAGAGCAGATGAAATAGAATAACTACCTAGATAGATGATAATGTGATGATGTGACGATGCTCATGTGACAAGACAAATAAATCTTTCCTTCCCAGCCACTTCATTCTTTTCACGCACCGCTTTTCCTTTTTAGCGACTTGGTTGGCAACAGGTCATTGTTGTCATCGGCTCTTTTTCTAGTGACGTGCCTTGCTCTGGGGAATTGTGATCTCACACAGCTGGAACACTGACAGGTAAGGATTGGTTATCCACGTAAATCCTCCGCAAGCTGACGCAGGAACTGTCATCACCATGGCCGCAAAAGAACCGACGATTCTGCATTAAGGGCCAGTATCCCCCGAGAATGGACACAGCGGGATGCTCGATGCAAGGGATAGGGTGATGGAATTCTCCGACCACATATAACCAGGTAGGATCGTCGTAGCTGACGTAGGGTCTGGCAGACTGCTAACCGCGTCCAGGGTATCGGCTTTCCATTGTAGAGTCTTTAACCCATCGCTACTCCCAGTCAAACTACTAGGGTTTGGCGGGGTTTGCTGGATTGCTGGAACGGTTCATTTAGGGCTGACTCCAGCATATTTGAAGCGCCTCGACATCGCTTCGCAATCCAAGACTGATGGGGCTTGTCCACGCCACAGTATGACCTGTCATCTCAGGGACTTTTCGTGTTACTGGTCTCGGAGATTTTATCCCGGAGAGTACGACACGCAAACCTGCAGACCTGGGCCATCAAGTGTCACTAAGGGTCTGTCAAGCTCGATCAATGACGGGATGCCAGCCCGATGCTTTTCAGTGAGATGATGTGTAACCGGAAAGGTCGATCAAGGGGCTTACAGGCATGCATTCCGTATGCCGGAGTATGACGACGATCCTTTTTGGCACTAGAACTACCCCTTTCTCGCTCTATTAGCTGCAGAGCTATTGAGTAATGCTGTCAATGCGCTTGTTATAACTGGGGGAAGAAAGATGGTTCTCCTCAACTGTCGACGAAGGATTGCAGAAGTTGTTGTTACGGGCTTACGGCAGATATAGGGGCTATTTTTCATCGAGCTATATAATTTGTTACACAAAGCAAGAGGAAAGATGGATGAAGAGAAGCAGAGCAGCCTCACCACCGAAACCACAAACACCGACGATGGCAAAACCGTTGTGGACTGGAAGGGGGATGCTGATCCGAACCATCCTCATAACTGGTCGAAGTCTCGCAAATGGTTCATCATTGGTCTTACGTCTCTCACATGTTTCAATGGGTATGAAGTATCTGTCTTAAACTATAATCCATTGCTAACACACGCACAGTGCGATTGTATCCACCATTTTTGCCCCCGGGGTTCCAGAGGTTCTGGAAGAATTTCACATTTCCAGCGGCTCCTTAGAGTCGTTCATGGTGACGGTCTATCTTATTGGCTCTGTGATAGGGCCACTCGTACTACCTCCTATCAGCGAATGTTATGGGCGGTTGTTCATCACGCACGTGTCCAATGTGGGCTTTTTGTTCTCGTCTATCCTCTGCGCCGCGGCGGTTAACATGCCGATGCTTATCGTGGCGCGGTTTCTTATGGGAATTGCTGCTTCGGTCCCCAGTACTGTCGGCGGTGGCATTATTGCTGATTTAATGGTGGTCGAGGAGCGCGGAACTGCTTTAACTGCTTGGACTATTGGGAATTCGCTGGTATGTACAGTACAGTAGAATGCGTGAAGCCGTATGGTATGATGCTAATTATTTAACAGAGCCAAGTTTTAGGTAAGCTCAATATTGGGCTTTTCGCCGAAATTAGTCAACGAACAAGCTGACTCCTTAGGACCCATATTCGGAGGTTATATAGTTTATGGCGCCGGCTGGCGATGGACAGTCTGGGTGATAGTCATCATCGTACGCACCATCCCATTGTCTTGCAACGTCTAAGTATCTAACATCTCCCAGGGAGGACTCGTGATGATCCTCGCATTCCTCTTCCAGAAAGAGTCTCATGCACCAACCCTCCTCCGACAAGAAGCCGCACGCCTCCAAAAGCTCACTGGCATCACCCATCGAGCAAGCACCGACAACGGCCAACCGGCCAGCACGAGGATCAAACGCGCCATCACCAGACCCCTGCGCATGATAATCCAAGCCCCGATCGTGACCATCACCTCGTGCTACAACTCCGTGTCCTATACATATATGTACATCTGCATCACAAGCTTCACGCAAGTCTTCGAGTCCACATACGGCTTCGACGCCAGCAACGCCGGGCTCGCCTACGTCGGCCTGGGCGTCGGATCCTGCCTCGCCCAGCTTACCATCGCGTCGCTATCAGACCGATACATCCAGGTGCGCAAAACCCTCCATAAATCCGTCGAGCCGGAGCATCGGCTCTTCACGCTCGTCGCGGGCGTCGTCGTCCTCCCGATCGGACTGTTCTGGTACGGCTGGACGGCCTATTACAAGGTGCATTGGATCGCGCCAATCATTGGCACCAGCTTCGTAGGGTTCGGGATCATGTGTGTGCAGCTGAGTGTGCAGCTTTATCTAGTGGATGGGTTCAGCTACTACGCGGCTAGTGCTGTGGCGGCCAATCTGGCGATCAAGAGCACGTTTGGCACAGTGGTGCCGTTAGCTGGGGCGCCGTTGTATGATCGGTTGGGATTGGGTTGGGGAAATAGTCTTCTTGGATTCGTTGCGGTAGGGCTCATTCCGGCGTCGTTGGCCCTGATGTGGTATGGCGATGGTGTTCGAGTGCGTGGGAAGTTCTGTGGTGATTCGGGAGATGACACCTAATAGGTTATATTGGAGTATTCTGGCATTCACCTGTTTGCGGCCGAATTTCATCACATATCTTGCCTTGCTTTAAGGTAAAGTTGTAATAGTTGTCCCATGCAAACGAAAATGCTTCTTTTACAGCGTCCGCCTTCCTTTGGACGTCTGAATATCCTTCATCTTGAAATATCGGGATTTGGTTGTCAAGGGGAGGGGCTGCAGTAATGAGTCTAAACCCGATGACGAAAAGTGCTGATAGCCAAATAAAAAAAATAATGGCACATCTCGGTGGAGACCATTGTGATCGAGAACAAGACTGGGTGGGTAGGAGAGGAACTCCATTGATTGTTCGAAGTCCAAGGCAAGCTAAGGTACAATCCTAGTTTTACATGAGGATTCCCTAAGAGATTCTGCAGGGCTTTGGGTTTCACGCATGTTTTCTATATAACCTTTTAGAATGGCAGAGGTGAGAGAATGACGCTCACAATAACTATTACAAGTTGATGTCGCAGGTAGTTTCGTTCAGCTCCATGTGTTACAAGACATACTAGGGAATAATTATGTGCTATACCAATTGTGCACAATGGCTTGTGACATCAGAAACCACCAAAACTCTCTTACGTCTCTCTTATATCATCTACTTCTCGAAAATGGGTGCCTATATTGCTGGGAGGTGGATACTAGACGCATGCAGCGATATAGCATGAATATATCTTCCAAGGTATCCACCCTCGAAGTATTTCCAATGGTTTGGGAAAAAGCTACCGTCACCCTGCTTAATGCGGTTTACATCATAACATCTTGGTATAGGCCCACTGGCCCTCCATATGGTAGATTTTAGGCTCTCGCTAGCTGCCTTAACTCCGCCGTTCAACCCAAAAGCCCGATGCGTCCGGCCAGTATAACGCACTGGCTGATTACGGGTTCCCATTAAACCCATTGTTCGTGAATAATGAATAAGTCTATTAATTATGTAAATCATACGTCATTTTTACCTATGCAGTAGTTATATGATAATATGGTTTAAAATGGGATTAGGGGTTGAACCATTAGGTTAAGGCAGCTGGCGAGAACCTAACATCTGCCATGAGAACGGGTTAATATAAAAATGAGAAAATATGATACATTCTTGAAAAACTTCTGGTACATACGACCACAGGGTGTGGAGAACAGGGCTTCCCGTCCGCTCAGCCGTACTTAAGCCACACGCCGGCCGGTTAGTAGTTGGGTGGGTGACCACCAGCGAATCCCGGCTGTTGTATGTTTTTTATGTTTTTGTTATTTTCTCATAATTCTATTAACCATGGATTGGGTTTCAACCGCGACTGACACAAAGACGAACAAAGACTATGTATGGTTAACCGTAACCAGAACTAACGCTATTTAGTTTTGTTTGGTCTTTTAACCAAAGGCATAAAATTTGATAGTTTGGTTACGATCCTAAACGAAATCGAGACACATCATCTTTTTATCTATCCAATACGGGAGAGTTATACAAATTATGCAAGATACTGCAAAACGCCGAACTTGGCAGGACTCATTGGAGCTCCAAGTTCCATGGGCGAACGACGAGACTCGATCCCATGGGACCGATGGACTACTCCGGAGTAAGGTCATTGTCCCGTGGAAGTGGGTCAGTTCCATGGGAGATGTCAATGTCTAACTACAATGCGGTTGTAGTTCACTGTAAATGTATAGGTTTAATTGCAGTTCTTACTTTACAAACCGCAGCCGTACACAAGACCACATGTTACGGGCCTAACCAGAACTGGTAGAGATCCAGCTGCGTGGTAGGTCGTAACAGGTTTGGAACTATACAAGTACGTCGCCTGAATGACCTGCTGGTCATTCATTGCACCTTTTTGGCCTGTAGTGCAATGCACTGGAAAGGCAACGGACCGCTGCCTAACACCGCAACCGCAACTGTGCCGTAGTCTAGTTGGGCTGGGCTGGGTTGGATACTTTAACCCAAAATGAGGTATGCCGAGATGTAAAAATATTAATAAATTTTAAAGCATTTTAGCGTTCTATTTATTAATCTAATTCGCGGCGAGGTTGTTGTTTTAGGTTTAGCATCAAAGTCGCAGGCTCGCAGCGGTTTGGTCAGTTCTCAGAAACCATATCGCATGCATATTCCGGTTAGCTCTTGGTTAATACCATTGCGTCTATCTCTGAGGAGCCATTCTGCTGTCCGATTGATACTGTGCTCTAGAAGGAATTCTGATGATCCCGTGGAATGTTCCATTATCAAGTCAAATCTGGAATAGATTGGACCCAAGGAATATATTATTGCAGGCCAAAAATGATGTCATGTAATGGCATCAAAGTCATATTGATGATATATGCATGACATAGAAGACTTTGCGCAGCATTGAATATACATAATTACTGGTGTGGCCCAATGATATAAATACAGCCTCACACCTCTGAGAATGATCAATAGTTTTACCTCCATGGTACGACTTCTCTTATAAATTTTATAACAAATAACAAATTGGGCACACATATCACCATGTCTTTCAGTGAGACTTCTCGGAACATCAGACTCGACGGTACCACGCTCAGTTGTGAGTGCCAGGACAACGAAAACAATTGGATCCCTCAAAGCGTTGACCTTGACGGCGTTATTGGAAACTATGATTGTAATGTTTCACCTCTGCAGATTTTATGGGAAGCTATGGTATTGCTTACAAGTAATCAGCATGCTTTGTCTGGGACTCACGAGATGCCTCCAGTTCTGCTAGGAACATGACCCTCGAGTCCCCAAATGCCTATCCTAGGTTGGCCGCTGAGTTGCAACACAGTAATGGTTATTGGGACCCTAAGACCAGACGGATTTGGCTGGATGACCGCCTCGAAAACGACGACGGGGAGTTGAATTACGTCCCTGGCCGGCCCTATGAGTAGTGAAGCCATTATTACACACCTCTCTTACAATCCAGCGAACCTTGCCCATTGTGATGTGGTTCAGGGTTGCAGCTTATCGACCGTGGATTGTTAGTTTGTTATGTTGGCTTGGCTTGAACCTGTCGTTTGTCTTAAAAAAGAAATTCCTGAGTGGGAGTCTATCAAACGTGTAATTTACTGCTCTCAATTTCTATGGGCGTTTATTTACGGTTTAAGCAACGCTCAGAATCTCAAATAATACTGCACATAGGTTGTATGTTGTCTATATCGCTAGCTCCGTATTTAACTCCTATGTGGGAGTCTTGGTCTATTGTGAGAGGCCGAGTAAGGTCGGCGGACCACAAGCATCTGGATAACTGCAATAATGCGACCATATCCAAAACATATACCTGACGCCTCATGGATGAGGATCGATTCTAGCCAGGACAAAACTGCAAAAATCTAACTGTTACAGCCGACGTGAGGAACGTTGGTCCCCGAATAACACATCCAGTTCGCTGATATTTTGCTCAGCAATGGCTGGGGTGCCTCTGCTGTGGACGCCTTGTCAACCGCGCTGGTGATGCGCAATAGAACGATTGTCAACCAAATCCTATCCTACGTTCCTCGTATTAACTTTAGAGTTTCCCAATCGGGAGACCAAGTGAACCTCTTTGAGACCACGATTCGTTACATGGGGGGTCTGCTATCGGCGTATGACCTCTTGAATAATGCTTCTTTGCAAGACTTGGCTGATAATGTACGTCTGTCCTGGGGAACGATCCGGGGTGCTGCATGAAAATAGCTCTACATAGGCAACGCAAGTAAATGCCCTTCTGAATCAGGCGAGAACCATAGCCGATAGAACAAAGTTCGCCTTTCATCCCAAATCTGGGGTTCCGCGGAACTTCCTGAACTTCAAACCAAACAATTCAGTAAGCCACGTCGCTTGTCACCTTGGTATTATCCCAGGATATAGCATCATGACCCGTCTCTACGTCCATAAGGCATATACCAGCAACTGACACTATATAGGGAGACAGGACAGCTAGTATTGCAACAGTCGGTACCCTGGTGCTAGAGTGTAAGCTAATTGCAGTTGTGAAGAACGCTAGGAAAGCTAAGATACTTCAGGGACGCGCCTCTCGGATTTAACAAATAACAACGAATATGCGCAACTCAGTCACAATGCAGAAAGTCATATTTTAAGTCCACGAGGGCAGCAGCTGAAATATGACGGCCTCCTCTGGCAATCAGTGGATATCAATTCAGGCCATCTGGAAGGGACCAGGATGAATTGGGGGGCGGAGAACGACTCGTTCTACGAATATCTGATAAAAATGTATATTTTCGATTCGGCAAGATTCGACCGTTATCGCAATCGGCAAGTCTTCGCCAGGTGTTGAATCCTTGATTTACATCTGGACCCCTCGTTTCCTATGTGAAACTAACCGAAGAAGTGCAATAAGTTGGCTAGCAGCTGCCAACTCAACGGTTCGTTATCTCCGATCCAAGTGCGGGAATCATACCTTCCTACAGGAATACAGTGGCAACAACCTACAACGGCAGTCCGAACACTTGGCATGTTTTGCTGGCGGCAACTTTCTTCTCGGCGGCGATGTCTTGAATCGAACCGACCTGGTAGATTTTGGGCTGCAACTTGTGGATGGTTGTCACGAAACCTATCGTAGAACTGCTAGCAAAATCGGCGCGGAGGCTTTTACATGGTCGTCGGCTTCCTCGGGGTGCAAGATTTCGTCTCAAGGACAGGAGGAGACGAAGTACATTCTGAGGCCCGAGGTGATCGAAAGCTATTATTACGCCTACCGGATGACAGGCGTCAAGAAGGTGCGTAATATAAATTCTCCCTTGGTAACAGGTCAACTGATGAACCTATCTAGTAGGGATTGGACATGGGATGCGTTTACTGCGATTAATCGCACTACTCGCGTGAAATACGGCTTCAGCGCCATCGATGACGTTAGAAAAAAAGATGGCGGTCGCTTTCGCAATGAGCAGGAGAGCTTCTTGTTTACCGAGGTCTTAAAATATTCTTATCTTATGTTTGCTTCAGGTGAGTATCCGATTCGCGTACGGCATGCTATTTTACTTCGAAGCTGACTCCTTCGACGCAATAGACGACGATGAGTGGCAAGTGCAAAAAGGTAAACCGCAGAAGTGGATATATAATACGGAAGCACATCCGATAAAAGTCTCGCCTCTCATACCGGAAGAGGCACGGTAAGGACGTTGAACTTGATTGAATGAATGAATGATCAACCCGGCAAATCTTCTACAAGAGCTTGTTTAACGTTGCCTCGATGGGAAATGGTTAAAATCGCAGAGATGGCTAGCATTTTGCGCGGTATTAAATGGGATCAAATAGTTGAACCGATCTGCCATTGTTTAAAAGTCAAGGGAGTGAATCTCTAAAGACACCATCCCCATTTGTTGCGAAGCACTGCCATTCTTCGTCTAAAACCAATATTTTATTACCAATAAGAAGATTCGCTATAACTAGAAACTTACAAGTTCCTAGCAATCGACAATGGAATTCAAAATACACGTAGATAAAGCTCAAATATTCTTATATTACACTGGGAAGTGCTAAAATATTAGAGAATCAACATGATGATCTACGACTTCAGTGGCAAATTTTTATTTAACAAGGCAACCGGGGCATTCATAGCTGAACACTATGCAAGGAAATGTCATGTATCCTTGCTTACTCAATTTGGCCATTTTCCGTCCTCCTGCTGTCCTATGAAATATGTTTGCGGTATTGATTCCAGCCTCGACTGATGTTGAATCGTGCCAAAGCTAATAAAGCCAAAAGATAAAGAATAAAAGAGCTTCGGAGAAGCGAAAGAAATGCTAGAGCACCAATTGCTGGAAAACAAACAGATCGATCATGCCAAGGGTTTGAATACTTATACCGTCAAGGCTTACTGCACCCCGAGCTCGTGTACATAGTCGAGTATACTAAGAGGCCCAAAATTGGCTTTGAGCCAAGGCGGCAGAAGTTATGGACTTGATTCTGGAGTCCATGTCTGCGAAGACCTTTTGAGGCCTCTATTTAAAGGTCAGATATAGTGATATTGTGCGATAACAGGGTAAAAGACGATTGTCTCACCTCCTGGGTTTCACATTCAATTTTACGGACGGCAGTATGGCACCACGAGTCGAGTTCACGAAATTCACTTTTGAATTTAACCTTGTCAGTCCGATCCAGATCCTCCATACGATCGAGCCCAGGACGAATGTAACTTGCTGATATGAACTTATATACCTGCGAAATATTTGAGATTGCGCATAGCCGGCCGTTGATATCGTATATAGTGTCAAGTATACGCTATGATGAAATAAATGGGTTAATCTTTTCCACCTCGCCGATATAGATATGGTTATGGTTTGATCTTACATATTTGTCCAGAGTGTTGTATTTTCGTGACTTGTTGGAGAAAGCAATGGCCCACACTCCATCCTTCCGCCTGTTCGATACACTCTCAATGATAGAGTTGGATTCTTTAATGCATGCCTTAAGCATTGGACACTTGCGTGCAATGCAATATCTTGAGGCTGTCATAGGGGCAGGACATCCAGTGATACCGTCAGTGTGAGTATACTATGCACATCAGTGGAAACTAGCCTATGGCTCGCAGAACATCATCATTGAGTATTACCACCTTGCGCAGGAGGCCGCGGATCGGGAGCTTGGGCCGACTTCTAACACGGCAATATCAATCTTTCATGACTACCTTTACTTTGTTTACTACAATGTTTATAACCGGAACGATGAGCGCGCCTACCACCTTGCATTCGATCTCTATAACCGGATAAAACAAGGCATTGGTCGAGGTCCATGTACCTGGAGCTGCCGGACCCAGTACTTCACTTTAGTATCTAAGATCCTGGCTCGCGTTGCTTATAGGCTTGACCATAGGCCTCTAGCAAAGTGGTATCTGGAGGAGGTCATCGGGCCATTCTGGGATTCTGACGCGGAGTGCCGCGTTAGAGCCGTCAAGTGTCTTCGTCAACTTGCCATTTGGCCCCGCAAGTGGAACGAGGCTGAAGAGATGCTTCTTGTGCAAAACAAAGAGGAGCTGCTGAAAAGGTCCCTAAGACCACTACACACCTAGCTTGTCAGTTTTGTTAGCCGCACCTACCATTCTCCGGATTCAAGGCTATTCACAGAGTTGCAGTGAAGTTCCAAGCCAGAATACATTAAAAATTATGATGAAGGCATAGTAATTAATATACCCATTCTATATCATGTATTCTTGAATAACTTCAAGTACATACGACCACAGGGTGTGGAGAACAGGGCTTCCCGTCCGCTTAGCCGTACTTAAGCCACCGAAGTCCGTACAGTTAATTGTTGAAGAGCCCTTAACTTAAATATTTTTCTAAAACGATTTTTAGATCGGGTGTTAATAATAGAAGTATTCTATTTATATATAATAGCCGGTAACGTAATCCACTACCGAATGAGACACCCCTACCGAGTGAGATACCTCCACCCAATTTCTGCCCGTGGGCCAAATACTAGAGGCTTTATTAATAAATTAATTAGGAACTCGATTAGGATATTGTAATTATTTATATCCTAGAATATAATAATTACTATACCGCGGGGGCGCTCGTACGCGTGGTCTATCTACAGAAAGTATAGGATCTAAAGTAGACTTCCGCACAACCCAACATAACCTGGACCTAACCTGGACTGGGTTAGATTTTAGATTAAAGACTCCGACCCAGTGTTAGATCCGGATTAAAATTAGATAATCTTTCAGGGCAAGCTGCCCTTAATGCTTGTATTGAAACATATATACTGATACTCAGTGAAGGGCCTTGTCCCCCAATGCACATCTTGTCAACAAACTCTTTCAACGGGAAAGCATTGAAAAATCAAGTACGGTTCTGCTCTGAGGCAGACATATAAAAGACGGTTTTCGAGGTTGGCAGCTAGTCGATTCTCGCCAGTGCAGTATCAGCGTGCAAGCACAGCGATCCTGAGGGGGAATGTTGTGAATCGAGGCTCGACCAAGTAAACAATAGAGCTTTGTATACGGAATTTATTCCGGATACAACCAGATTGATTTCCAATCAATCTGATATTCACCTTGTATACACGCAGTACGATCTCGCACAAGGGGTGATTGGTCGGTCTGGCACAACCTGAGCAGAATGGACCCTGCGTAGCGGATGATGACATGTGGGGGAGAGAGGGCCTGGTGGGCGGGATCTATCACTAAGCCTATGACGAAAGGGTGAATGGCGAGGCAAAACTTAGCAGGCAGAATAACAAGGAGTGAATAACATATAGCAGGGATCGGTAAGGGTCCTTGCCTTTTGGTGGGAGGTAAACGAGTGCCCTCTGGCACATATTTATTACACTTCCCCGTACTTGTATGGCTTGCTCTCTCCCTATTCGTATAAACAAAACGCAGGATCAGATTCGTGGAAGGGCGGACGTGCACCCAGGCAGGTATCTGCGGGATACGTGGCAGACAAGGATCAAGGGACAAAAAGGACAGAATGAAACTACAGACGGACCAGGATACAGCAATAAGGAGAGAAAGCAAAATAAGAAATGGAGCAATAAAGGATGGAAAAAAGCACAACATTAGTGCGAAAAGGAAGCGGAAGCTCCACGGAACAGGTCAATCCACCACAGATGCAAAAAGGAGCCACACGTGAGGGAACCGGGGCAGCAGCGAACGAACGAGAAAGAAGCAGCAAATAAGATCAATTCTTGGAAAGAGAACAGGCGAATCAGCGCGAATATCAGCGAAGAGATTGGCAGTGGAAGCGCAGCAAAGTTTTCCGGGCAGGTCGCGTAGGGTAGTATCCTTCACTTTCCTTCGTTTCAGGGCAAGTTTCCCTACTACTGTTCCGCATTCGGATATAATTGTCCGTCATCCCATTTAATGATCCACTTGACCTTGCAATTAGTAGTAGTTCCACATTTATACACTTTTTACTTTTACTGCCATTTGACTTGTATCTACGGATGTGATTCTATGATGCGTACATATGTTAATCTGGTTAATATCGCAGTGTAAGAATAGATAGACTGTGGTAATACAAAATTTGGAAACGCTATCGTTATGGGATAAAATTATATGAAATCATATAGAATTAATCTAGATATATCGGAATCACCGGAATGACGATATAATTGATCTAGATCTCCCGGAACTATCGGATATGATAATATGGTTTAAATAGTTAAGCTTATTTTCATGATAGAGCCGAAAACGGTCATATTGCTCGAAATCCAGCAGAAATCAGCAAAGTCATATTTACTGATCAGGACTTAACGGGCACATCATGACTTAAAAGAGGCTGGTTGCGGAAGTCTAGACACTCAACATGGTGGCTATGTAGGTATCTTAACCCCTATAAATAGCTTGCCAGTGCCTGTTTCCTACATTTATGTTATCTTGAATACCAAGTAACACATTAGCAAAACCGTACAAAACTTCTCATACCCATATCTTTGACTGATCTTCCGAGCCAACAAATCATGAAGAATTTATGGGCTACTTCTCTATTAATATTTTCAGCTGTTGCATTTTCAGCACCTGACAATTACTACATAAACAAACTCTATGAGGTATATACCTTTGTTAACATTACCGTATAGTCGTTGCTAAATATGGACTAGCAACAACAGTGTGATGGTCAGCCATGTGTTGATGATGGTGAGTGCCCGGCAGGGTGCTATTGTAACCCAAAGGTATGTTATCAGAGCAAAAGAAATATGGAGTAGTCAGGATTTATGACAAATTCATTCAAGTATGGCTGCATCTAAGTTTTTATTATAAACTGTGAATGCGTATGAATGTGTCAAAGTTGGGAAGAAGTTTTACATTATCATGGTTATGGACGCTGAAACGCCTTGATGCAGGTTTTTCCCTGGTTCAAAGGGTTTTTCCCTGCATTGTGATGCAAATGCAGAGGCAATTAAATACTTTAAACATCTTTTGATATATTAATACAATCATTTATTGTATTACCAGTATGAAGCAGCGTTTGGTTTATAAATATTTTATAACACTTCATCTGGAAGATATTATGCAATTATGACTTAAGGGGTTGTATAACGCAGAGGGTGCTATCCAGGATTGAACTACTTCTGAATCACATTACAGAATATAGCTTCATTATCCTAGCAGATTACCGTTTGCAGCTGACTCTATAAAACGGAAAGGCAGTCGGGAGACCGAATATTTGAAGTGAAAGAAACTTCAAACTAGACAAACCTTTCCTGGGAACCACTAGACCTCGGCTTCGGCAGAGTCCGTCCATGGACGGACACCTCGTAACCTGTCCGCCCATTACAGCGATAATACACTAGTAATATGACATATTTTATTGGTGACCTCGCGCAGTCAATAGGGACAAGGAGAGTATAGTTTGGCCATAACGGGTCACCTATCGCTGCGGTATTTGACCGTAGCGTCAGATAGGGCCCAAATGACCCGGGCTAAACTAGAATAGTGGAGGGGACGGTGGCGGAAGTAGTAGAGATAATAGAGCTGGCGAGCTTATCTGGAACTGGTAATTTAGTTTATATAAGACTAACGCGTTTATTATAAAATATACTCTAAATGCCTCCGAGATCTATCTCTTAAACATCTGGATCTGGTCGTCGAGGATCACCAGAGATGATCTAAAGATGATCTAAAAATTTTGATCTGGAGATCATCTAGGCCTACCGCGGTGATCCAGTAAAGCAGAGCCATAGATCTGAGTATGTGTGGGAAGTGAGGGATATAAATAATGTAGTATAGACTGTATGTACTTCTGTATCTAATTATCTGCTTACTACTGTCAGCTTACTAGTTATACCTCAGGCTACTAATATTATATTTCCAGTTTCCTAAAGTCTGATTAATTACGTCATTATCGATATCTAAACCCCTATAGAGGCGCTAAAAATATCTCTTTAAGCGTCCTGCCGTCTGTATTCTCGCTAGCATCTAGCCGCTATAGCTATAAATACTATACCTAGCTATTCTTTATCAAATATATATATATTTAACTAAAAGTTCCTTCTATCAGCTTCCATGTTTTACATAAAATATACTCCGTAGATATGATAGATGTATCACTGACACGGCTTGGTATTCCTAATCCGTCTAACCCTTACAACCGCAAACAGACCGCGCATTGTGTATGACAAGGCACATAACAGCAGGTATCTTCGGCAGCCGGCATAGTTGACTGGGGACATGACACTCACATACAGGGAATTCTACGTATTCACGACCTAAATATTTTATAGAAATTCTCCAGAGACATGAGCTCTCCTATGGTTTTGGGATCTTCAAGTAGTGGTAGAAGCACGGTTATCAAGCTGTTAGGATAAGCCTCAATCGCACCCCAGTTGAATGAATATAGACAAGGTATACAGATGATAAGGCTTTATTAATTGTCTGTATAACTGCATATTAGAGCGCCTCGGCTGGACGTCCACTTACCTTCTATTCCATCCAGATCCATCAGAAAGAGTTCACTGTTCATTGAATTAATGTAGGATCATCCACTTACCGCCTGTTGTATCCAGATCTATCAGCAAGCCTTGACCCTTTCTTAGATCAATAAAGAGATATCAACTTCCCGACTGTTCTATACCGATCTATCAAGAAAGGTTCTCTCTTCATTAAATCAGTGTGGCGATATCCACCTACCGCCTATTCCATGCAGACCTATCAGTAAGCCTTAATCTTTTATTAAACTAATAAAGATAATACGGTCAAGCGTGTTCTAAGTTGCGACTTCAAAATTATTACAATTGGCTAACTTATAAGCCTATTATATGGATCCGTCCATCTCTGAATAGTCTCATACCCCCCAGGTTTCTTATAGAAGTTATTTCAACCTGGTTGGAGTCCGGACTAAACCGGAACGCGAGCTACTGGGTTCATATAATGCAAGCATGCGTTGTGCACCTCATGACAATCTACGATGGCGATGTACCCACAGACAGTGATTCGACGCGGCAATTGAGGGCGGCATGATCCCAATTCCTTTGGGCTTCAGTAACCATATAGCTCTCATTGAGGAGAGGCTGGTATTGCATAGACTAGTCAGCAGATCTGTGGCCTCTTTTGTTACTTAGCCGTACAGGCTGCCCGTTGACAGATTGGAGGAGGACTTCTACAGATGTGAGCTGACGGAGGAGATCAAGAAAATCCGGAACACGAAGGAGGTAGGACACGCGATCTGACTTGTCTATTGATGGCAAGTGTGAGCTGATTGTTCGACTAGCTCCAGCATAGGCCTCTGATTTTCATTGCACACGGCTTTGGAGGCATTATCATACATTATGCTATGTAGCTCATCAAGACGGTTTAGTCCGAAACTCATAAAATCCAAAGAAAGTTGCAAAATAGACTACGGCTAATATTTCTCGTCATGCTAGCTCATGAGCGCCTTGAGCAAATCTTGGTATTGATAGCCTGCCCTGAACTAATTTATTAGTATACATAAGAATCGATCCGGAGGGATGATGTCACAGTGCTGACCACAGTATAGGCTTATTAGTGAGTTACTTCAACTTCAATTCCCCGGCACACCGGTCGCAGTACATCTTCGACCCTGAGTAGGGAGAGCAGTCCTTGTGCTTGCCACAGTTGTTGCACGCCACAAAGCCCATTTTGCTTTAGAGTCTGAGCTTTATGTTATTATAGACTAATATATGATCAAGTCTATAAGAAGCGTGGTCTTACCTTGTAGATAGAGATGGAATTAAGAAGAAATTTGTAAATTGTCACGTTGCTGATAAGAATGAAGCATTGCATAGGAATTCAGGAATTCATGAGGGTTTTATACCTACGTAATGCCTTGCTTTTCCATGCTGGAACCGCAAAAGCGGGGCAATACGGTCCATATTACGTAGTACAGATAGCGAATCGCCATTGGTTTAATAGAGGAGTAGACTAATGCATCTTCATGACACATAAAAGCACGAGGAATCGGAACGGGGATAGACTGACTATTCAACTCTCGCCAGGTCCCATGGTAATGGGGTTACTACACAATCATTTGGGAAAGACTCGAAGGAGAGGTAAGACGACTAAAGGAATAAAGGGTTAAAACTTTGGGCGACCTCTACAGAAAGCAAGAACGGTTAGAAGAGCGGGGGAGATGTACCAGCGTGTTTTGGCGGACTATAGAACCTCTTTTGGTCCTTCACATGATAGATGCTGAAAGATGTCAGGAGGCCGTTGTAGCTTTAAAGAATTTACAGAATAAAGTATCATGTTTTTACAGAGGCACAAGTGAGATTAGATCAACTGAACTGTCAAATTATCTGAAATCAAATTTTAACTTATGTTTTATGTTATCTCCATTATGAATATCCAGTGATATCCAAACCTGCTTAGTTATTGTAAATGTGTATCTTTATGTCCTTGTTTATAGGTTCCCATTTGCTCAACACAATTTATTTTTACAGATATATTTTTGCATGTATGCTGGTCTAATCATTACATTTTTTCCCGCACGTTGCTACACGGCTTGGTAATCATTGTGGCTGATCCTAGCGGGCATTCATGTATGTGACAGTCAGGTGGCAGGTTATGGTTACATGCCAGGTCTGTCAGATGACCTTTTAAGAATATTCCTACCCACAGCTAATGGTTTGCTGCCCGGATATACTGTCGCACTGGACATGCACCTTTTGTGGTAGTATTCGCATCTCCTGGACAGGGTTCCCCGCTCGGTTCTACGTTGCTTGCCAAGTCAAGGTTAAGGCTCATCTTTACGTTATCCAGAGATTGTAGAGGCCGAGTTGCTTAAGAAGCCCACTTTCTGAGACTATATGCCTACTTTGCTATTTATTCTATCTTTAATTTTGAATTCTTTTTAAATACCTTAGTATAGTCATATTTGAATCTAATCTTACTAACTTGTTACTAAGTAGTTAAGAGTTATTTCTCAGTAAAAAGACTATATATTTACTAAAGATCATAGGTTATTTATTCATATTTGGAGCTCACCGCTATCCCAATCTTGCTTCTGTGTAAGAGATTACAGCACTATTTCCAATCAATTGCTAAGCCTTGCATTATACAATTGAATACTAGTTTCTATTTGTTGCAATACTCAGGGGTTCTATTTAGTGTATGACGAATTAGCGAAGTTTTGGTCAATAATATGGTGAAGCAAAGACAATAGACGCCAGCGGCATTCACCTAAAGAATCAACCTTCAGCACTGTTCGAGTACCAATAGTTGGCTTTGACTGCACCAACGCATTGTATTACATTAATTATCAATCTCTGCAAGCAATTTTAATAATTGGAAGACATCAATAAGCCGTACGTTACTTGTTCAAATGATATAATTGAAGTTTGCGCTAGCTAGGGTACAGAGGGGGCGTGAGAGCATGTCTTAGGAAACCTATCAACAACCGCAGGAGAGACTGATGAAATTGTAGAGGCACAGATTTCTTGAATTGATAGAAGCAGGCAGGGGCCGCTGAATACTGCTGAAAGCAAGTTTTAGGTGACATACAGAGCGCACTACCTAAACTAAATCGGAAAGCTAGAGCCACAAAACATCATGGTCATGCAAAGTTTTCAATAGTCGTCATCAGATGGCGTTACTTTATCCATTTCAAATTCGTCCCAGACCAAACATGACATAAACTCGCTCAGAGAACACTCCGCGGCACTAGGATCAGGAAGGTCTGTATTGACCAAGGAGACTGCACGGTCTACGATGTCACGAACGTGGTTTATAATGCGCTGACGTTCATCCTCCTTCATCCAGTCAAATGTTGCCTGAAAGTACTTCAACTCACGGCATGTCAGATTCTGCAAAGAAATGCGATAAATAGAAGGTTGGATTTTTTTTCTTACCTGACAGTTTCGATCCACCCATAAAAAATGCCACTTGTAGCTGTCCGTAACAATGCCATACATGCCGAATCCTTTTGACCGGTCAGCCACTCTTCGAGATTCAAGCAGAAGTACTGACCGTGAAACAGTTAGAAAATAACATAGAAGTTTATTCGAGGTAACATAAACTCACGAAGGGCTCCAGGGACTGTCACACTATCTCCCTCAAGGGGTCCTGTTATTTTCCGAACGATCAGATTTGCTTCTAAATCCCCCGTCTTGCCGTACCACAAAGCCCCATCAGCAAGACATCTGAAATAGTGTTGCTCCAGATGACGCTTAGTAACGGTCTCTCCAATAGAAAAATCGACTCGTCTCTGAGGACCCCACCCATTGCTTTTTGTATGATGTTTATCTTTGGCGGCAGCGACAATAGACAGGAGGATAGTATCAACCCGGGAACTAATCAGAGCTGGATTCATCTGGTCTCCATTAAACGCTAGCATATAGTCCTCAAGGATTGTATCTAGGAATCAGGAGTCAGTCTCAGCAGAGTTCCTAGTGGAATTTGACCAGTCTTACCGAGATGGTTCGAGAGAATAAGGTCTGACTTAGCGAGTGGCTGCCAAAATATTCCACTGTCTGCAGTAGTAGCCCTAAATGGCCCTAGTCGCCGGACTTGCAGATGGCTTTCTTCGTCTAGTGGATAGGAATCCAAGTTGTGAAAGATCATATTGAATATGTATTGAGTAATCTAGTCAGATTTGGGTTGATGAGGATGGATGTTCGTACATGGGAAAAAGATCGGGAGGTCTTAAAGGACGATGATGCGCCTCTGAGTCACAGATATAGTAATCCTGACATAATGGGAAGGAAAACTACGCCTCCCATCCTCGCCATCTGCCAAGAGACGTTCCATCTATCATATTCTGGCTCAGACTAGCTATCTCCCTCGACCTCACCCTCTTTCTCTGTATTTTGATTATTTATTTCTCTCTTTATTCTCTTCACCGAAAGAGAAAACACAGATGCGGAAATGGCCCCCATCGCCCTTGCTAGATCGCTTCGATATGTACCACCCGCCGAATCGAAAGAGCAGTTTTATTCTACCGAGCAAGACGAGGAGAGCGACACTGGTGAGCAGGTATACGACAAGCCTCCCACCAAGGAAGTTCTCACGATCCCGTTCAGGGAGGTGGATAAAACATTTCACACAAGACATGATGATCAAGCAAGGTCTGGTTGGTATCTTCACGAGGGGAATAAAACACCAGTACCAAATCACCTCTGTGGGTACTTTCTTCGTTAAATTTGAAACCTGCCTGACCGTGTGTATAGTACCTGACATTGACCCTAACGATATAAGGGGCGGACCAGGCAGAGGCGTCTCAGCTGCTCGCGTACGAATGATTATTCTAACCCTCCTCGCCGATCGAAAACGCAACGGACATGTGCAGGCTTATCGTGGGACCCGAACACTGCCAGCTTCAAGATACAAGTCTCTCATATTCGAGACCAGCAGAGACCTGGAGCTTATATGGACATATAAGTGTCAGCCGGTACGCTTTATAGGAAGAATAAGTTATTGCTTACGGCAACCCGCTGAGCCTCACCCCTTGTTCATCATCGACGTTAAGCCATGCTGGGGATGGAAAATGGAGCACTTGGTATCTTACCTAGGTAGGTATAGAATATATAAGACCGCGTCAGACTCAGGCTACAACGATTGACATCCCCAGGTATGATGTATCACATTCGTCGAGAAGCAGGACTACCAGCACGAACGACTTATGGAGCCACGACCGACGGCTTTACATGGTTCTTCATCCGGCTCAGTGAGGATGGTTATGTAAGATTATATCTGTCTAGTTGATAATGTTTCAATACTAACAACCATAGTACTCTGCGGTAAATATGTCAGGGTTTAACTATCAATGGGAAGATATTATGTCCTTGATTGGTGCCATGATTGACTATGCAGCTGGATTCCAATCAGGAATCGTACGGGGCCCAAATGCCACCTGTTATCTGAAATACTTTAATTCTGAGCCTATGATGGAGTAGGCAGGTTCCAAAATATCCTTCAACCATCCATGGGTCTTATGAATCCGTTTATTAAATAATTCTCGTTCTTGGTTAACTGTTGGGGCTTTGATTGTTAGTTGGCGAATTAGTCTCATTTGCTTTATTATTCTACCGAGAATCCCAAATCATACCACTGGTCTACCACCGGAAGGTTTGTTTGCTGCAAAACTAGGACCTTCTCATCAACTCCCGAATTATCTCCTTATAGATTATGCCTCCGACTTCCAGAGAAGTTTCCCTTCTCAATTTGGGTTCTGGGAAGCCGAGGTTTGATTATTAGGTCGTAGCAAAAGGAGTAGGACAGGTAACAATACTGTGCTACCCACCATTGCATTATTCGCCTTCTATGAAGAGGGACTGTATGTATTTTCTCTGGCCAGCCCTTAATTCATGCCCTGAAAAGCCACTATAACTTCTATATATGGCCGTGATTGACTGACATGCTCTTCTCTAGATACGTAACACCTTATCTCAAGGTCGGACGACCTGCCTGGAATGCTTTTGTTGTTGTATATAATGGGCCTATAATCTCTCTTACTTGCGCTGGTTATGATTCAAATAAAAGTCGGACACGGTAACATTATTACAAAATTGCCAATGCTCCTACACACCAGCAGCGTTTACCAACTCCCAAACCGGCTCCCCTTCAACGCCCTCAAGGCCACCGGGTTCCCAATCTCCACCACCTCTCCCCAATCCATGACTACCACCCGATCAAACTCCATAATCATGACCAGCCGATGACTCACTGCAATAACTGTATACAGCTTGAATTCTTCCCGGATGATCTCCTGCATCATGGGTTCAGTTTCCCTGTCTACGCTTGAGCTTACTTCCTCTAGGAGGAGGATACCACCTCGGTCTTCATTGGAACTGGCAGAGTGTGTCGAACGCTGGTCTACAAGCTATAAATCCTTCAAAGGTCTGCAAGAATACAGGTCGCCTGACTACCCTTGTCTTCGTATTCACCCAGCTTGTCCCGCTTTCCAGCTACGACCCCATTCCCCGATTAGAAGAGATACAGACGCTCAGAGCATCAGTTGTCTCAGCTATCCAATTACATCACTCCGCAATTCGCACTTGCCGCTGGAGCCGTAGCATGTGAGGCTTGGAACCTATAGTTATTGTCTATCTCTAATTGTTTTTTTGACAGACTATGATAACAAGGGTCACGCCAAGAACAATCGTTCTAACAGCCCTCAAACCAATAGTCATAATTCATCCTTGCCACCTCTGCCTTCAGCCTGATTCCCTGGTCCCTCCGGCCCATCGGGCACGTACTGCTGCAGACTGGCAACAGTAGCCTTTAGATGCGTGAAATCGGGGGCATCCTCACCCAGGCCCCATGCGAACACACCACCCACCTGCTTTTCATCCACTATGGCCGGAAACTTCTTCCGGATGGCTTCTGGGGTGTCCCAAGACCAGAAGATGTTTTCTTCCGAGTCCCAGAAGTAATAGCCACCCCGGATAGTATCATATTCACCGCTTGACCTCGCTCTCTCGAAGGACTTGGCTAATTCCAAGGGAATCTGGTCATGCCATGAAAATGCCCCTGCTTGTCCAAGATCGGCCCCTGTGGACGGATCTTCCATTAATGCAGCTTGACATCCGACGGGCTGTTCTGCGCATTCGGAAGCATGGCTTTCAGCCGTCTTGAACCACTTGACGTAGTATGCGAATCCAAGGTTGAGCTTCTCAGACGGCATGCCATTTTCTAGGTACGCGTTGATTGAATCGATAGATAGCTGCAAGCCTGTATGATGTTTGGTGACGGTGTCTCGTCTGTTCATGAGGTCATAAGTCATAACGTTGAAAAAGTCAATCGAGGGGCTGATTTTGGGAATGGTTTCCTTCGTAAATGCGATCATGTCTCGTCGGAGACCTGGGACAGCGGCGGTGATAAGCTTTTCTGGGCCCAATGCTTTCCGGATCTCTTCGAGGAGCTTCGGGTATGCCTCGATTTCCCAGGCCTTTTCTGAATTGGTTACTTGTTTATAGTCCTCGCCATTCCCTCTGTGGTTAGTTAGAGAATGAAGATCACGAAAGACCAGAAAGTCATGAAAGGAAAGAGACTGAATGAAAAGTGAGAAAGATGGACACACCCAGGATACTCCCAGTCAACATCGACTCCTAGGATTCTTGTCAGTAGTTAAATGGGCATCCTAACATGTAAAGCATACCATCTGCGCCAGTATCCTTAACCATCCTTCTGATATTCTCCGCGAATAACTTCCGGCTCTCGTCTGTCAAGGCCGCCTTGGAGAACCCTTGCGTATCGCCCCATCCGCCGATGGCGACAATGATCGCTGTTCCAACCGGGAACTTGGGTCGGACTTCACTGACAGTGGTAAACAGAGACCAATTAGACGTGTTACCTTTTGTATTAAAGACGGATGATTGCATGAATGCCAGGGCAACGTGTGTCACATCTGATACAAGGGATAACTCAGGGACGACATCGTGCTGTCTAGAAATTCCGAGCGTGAGTGGACATCTCTAACACTTAACCTAAATCCGTAAACTTACCCCGTCAAATACATAACACATTTGAGAGCATGTGCCTGTTGGCACAGGGCCAACAGAAACAATACAAAATTGTAGGCTAACATTTTGGGCGAATTTCCTGGAAACTCGATTATTCAGAGAACACCAAGGGCAAAGCAGAGTTGAGAATGGAAATGTGGAAGGAGGCTGGTGACGTGGTGCCAAGAAATCCCTGCTGACATGGCCGAGTACATTGCCTGTTGAACAGAAAGGGATCTGGAAAATTACCTGAAACTTCTTAGCTGGTGCTGGGAAGACTTCGGCTAATAGCTGTCAGATCCATTATCATCGAAGATATTCGCAGGCAGATCAGAGGCAACAACAACAAGGGTATCGCATTCATGTACTTGAAATACAACCTGCCCGATCAAACCTTTGAAAATGTCATCGGCAGCCTTCTGCGACAACTACTCGCACCAAAGTCCACAGAGTTGACTTCCGCCAGAGCATTGTCCAGTTTCCAAATATTGTCATTCTACTAAATCTCACTGGCGGTGGATTACCTGTTTTGGGCTAGTTCCACTCCGAATAACCAAAACATGGTAAGCGAGCTGGCCACCTACTGAACAGACCACGTAGAAAAATGCGCCCGCGACTTTTGCCCAGTCGGCTTGTAGCCTGGGTCGTCCAAAAGAGATCCGCCCGCCCGCTGCCTGTAAGCGCACTTGATAATAGGGCCACCAGAGCCCACGCGGTACACCTCCAGGGGCTAACTCAGAGAGCGGATTTTGATCGGCAACGTTCTAAATTATGCATTCTCACGATGTCCGAACGTGCCTCAGAATACTCATTCCTACATCGATGAAGGACTCAAATCGTATCCCACACCTCAAGCGTAATATAGTCCTCAACATCACGGGTAACGGAGGGATGGGCTATTATGGGAATGAAAACGGTGAGATGCATCAAAAATAGCAACGAGGCAGATGTCATATGGGTTGAGCTGAGTTTCATATTCTCCTAATGCTCATGTTTGTGAAATTCTTCGTGGACACGCGTGTTGCGGGGTTATGTTGGAGAGACCTAAAATATTTAGTCTGATAAGAGTAATCAGTATGGAAATCGCAATTATTATAGGTTCAGTACTATGTGTCTGATGAAAGCCAAAACCACAGTGCTTGATCATATATACTTTTTCCAGCGTATAAGGCATATTTTTTTTAGATAGAAGGATGACTGTCCTCTCTTTCCGAATCCCCCATTTCCATGATAGCGAGTATCTTGTAGAAACTGAAGTCGACCGATAACAGCTCATTTCTCAGCCAACTCCATTAGCCATAGATTGATGAAGCTTTCTCCCTGCTTGTATGGCAGCAAGGGCAGCTTGCTAAGATTATCAGAACCGTATGGTGCGAGCAACGCATCGTGTCACGACGTACACCGTCAGTCTACAAGAAATTCAACAAATAATTCACCAATAGTAATATCTAGTACTCTTAGTAATACAGGAGATATAGGAATTATAGGAGAAAATTCACCAGAGCAAACAATTAGAGTTGATAATGATAATATCTTAAATTCTATAGATAATACATCATAACAAATATCTAATGATGGTCTTAGTAATTTTCTTCATTTTATAAATACTATAAATAATTTACCAAAACAAACAAATAAAGTAGAAGAAGAATAATATACCACTAGTCATTATATTATATGTAAATCCGCTTAAAATTGATAAAAGCATGTGACCTGATAAAACCCTACTATACTCTCTTTCACGCCTAATATAACGATAAAACATGGAATGCAGCGGCTGCTCCTTAACGAAAAGATCAAGTCAACTGCTGAAATGACTCATTCGCTTTGGCAAAACCATAAAACTCCACAACAAAACGAAAAGAAACGGATGAGCAAAAGCGGAGTTATGTTAGTTCCTTGGACAGGTCTGTGGACCCTTATGAGGCCAGAAGTGCTCTATAGGCACTTGTTTATGTAACTATCAGGTTCCATAGACTGCCAGGTACAGGAATATGTCGGAGAAACTCCGTCAAAGCCGGATCATCCAGCAGCCATGGGAATGTCAAATGCGACCATAAAAATGCATATGCAATGTTGAACATCAACATGACGACCTCGGACACTTTGCACCTGGGAAGCCTATGCAAAAGCTGCTGCTGTGAGATATTCTGCAGCATAATGCCAAGTGGTTGGACCAAAAAGAACACCATGACCATGCAGGTCGTCTGTATATCCTTTGATACGGAGAAACTCGTCCCACAGTGTGCCAATCCTGTTATTGTAAACGGAACCCAGATAAATACAATTTGGTTAAAGCGAGATTTCTGTGGAGAGAGAAGCCAAAGGGATATGGCTACTTCATTGCGTTTCAGAATGTTGTGCCACCATTTACCCCACTGATCTCGTAAGTTGAATCCCATAAAGTACTTAGCCGGTCCAAATAGTGGCGGGTACATCCAGGCCTCGCCTGACGTTCCAAGCAGCCCGCTACCAAGAGGGCCTACAGACATAAAACCCATCACGGCATGAGAGCCATCCAGGAGAGCATATATACACATTCCGGACAGAACTAGGTGTATGTCTTTCTCCACAACCTGGCCGATGGTCGATGGTAAGTTGGTGAAACTTCCCCACACTTTGCCCAAGGCTAGTGGAGTGGTAACCGTCCCTCCCGTTTAAGTAGGCTTTGTACGTATCTATGGCGACGTACGCTCTCAAAACCTTGACCAATTGTTTTTGGAGGAAAAGATATCTGTCCCCGTCCGGCACCGGTATGGTGACAGATTTGGTCGGATCTAACTTTGGATCATCCGTGCCAGAGTTTCTTGCAGTCGAAATGTTTTCAGGCGATGGAAAGGACTTTGACGAACCATGGCTCCACCCTGTGCCGCGGATGCTGAATGCTAGATCCAACGTCCACAGGAAACGTTCGTAAGTCAACGCTCTTGGCGAGGGCTGCCAGAAGTAAAGAGGAGAAGAATGAGCTGGACGAACTGGAAGCCTCTGGATTCGCTTCAACTGGCCGCATTTGTAGACAAGGGTGAGCTGAATAAAGCGCATAACAAATATAACGGCAAAGAAGCCAGTTGTACCGTTAACGAAGGGGCTTGAGCTTGGTGGATGAAGGACAGTGGTGAACCCGCCAACTATCAGTATGCCTAACACTGCGTACCTTGCACATAGAGAAGGTTCACAAACATCATGGAAGTAAATTGCTGTGATGGCGAGGATTGGACATCCAATAGGACAGAAAATAGCCGCCATTGTTATATCTTGAGGTTAGTAACGATTGCCTGTACCCGAGAATAGTCCGTAGGGAACTTAGATTTCCCCTCCAGTGAAGGCAACCGTTTTGTAATCGGTAGAAGCAAGTGCGATACTCCTCCCTGTCTGCATTAATTAATGCAGCACGAGACTAGTAAAAAGCATTGAAATTTCTTGATGGCCCAAGCACAAATGGCAGCAGAGAATGATAATGCAGGCTGCTAAAAAAAAGCCCCTGGCATGATGCTGTCGTCCAAGGCTTTCTGGTGCTAAGATCGTCTATTCGCCCTAAACCTGGCATGAAATATCCAGCATATTTTATTTACAAGATATGAAAGTTGGTACCTCGCGTAGCCTCCATAGACTCTTGTAACCGCGTGCCAGTTTGTGTTAACTAGTCTACGCAAATGTTTGATATCCCTCAATTGTTTGATTACCTATTCACTATGCCAGACAACTTTAGCTTGTTTTACGAACAGAGTTAACTGGTACTTCGACCGGTGAAGCTCTGGCGCGCTGATTGGCCAGTATAGAACGGGTCTGGCAAAAGAGCGGTGTGTTAAGAGGTAATTGAAGAGGTTTTGACGCTGTTGCATGGGTGGCAGACTGCCCGTTAAATCCTAGCTCTGAAGGTCATTACCAAAAAGATCAGGTTTGAATGAGTCCTACCATGTCGGTAGATCATTTCTTCTCGGCAGGTAGCCAATTACTTCTATGGCCAACGATGCTGGAGCTGAAACTCCACGTCAGTGGACCCCACCAAATATTGCTCCTTACGTTAGATTAGTTGACGCATCCTTTTCTCCTGTTGTATGAGAAGTAAGGGCCACCTTTAGGCTGCTCATATGTCGGTCGATTTGCGGTCGATTTGCGGTCCTTGCTTCTACGAATAGAAATCGTTCGCGACGCAAGTTTCAAACCTTGCGCATACTTGATCCTGGCGAGAAGGAGAAGGCCCCCGTTATGTTTCGGATAGGTGGAATGCACGGTTTGTTCCTCGATCAATTCCTGCAGCTGTCAGGGAGACTGGAGTGGTACAAGCTCTTCTTCTGGCTGTCCAGCTCCGAGGTGCGTCATGGCATATATTAGTAGTGTTTGAACCATTTCACGGGGATTGTGCGCATTATGAATAGCGGCCGCCTTTGAAAGGGATTCAAACGCCTTGCCAGTCATTCCTAGTTCGGCATGATTGCAAGCAATTGAATCGTGCACGTCTGCTATCGGAGGAGAGTTTTCCTCTTCAAGGTGTTCTCTTAGCTTCAGCGCCCTCCGATAAGCCCAAAGGGCAGGATAGCATGACGGAGAGCATCGAGCCCGCCGTTTCTAAGATGGATTTTACACTTTACACGTCTCTCGATGGCATGATGTGGCAGAGCATCTAGCGCGAACGTCCAGGTAACTGAACCTTTGCGGCGGCTCACACGGGATGGTGGCGTTTCCATAGTCGACGCGCTCGTTTAAACGGAGATTTTGTGAGTTTAGGTCTGGCAGACACATTAAACACTGCGGTCAATGTTGCATCGAATTTTACGAGTGGGAACTGGATCTCGCTCGAAAATTTTAGGCGTGGTATTAATGGTGCAATTACTCTCCCGTGATGAAGAATGTTTACCGTGTCTGGTAACTCTGCTTGTGCTTCTTCCAGTCCTGCCTCTGATGCTCTACTCCACAATATGAGACTATCCGACAACGCGTGCATCTTCGACCAGGCTGACCGCATACTGCGCATAGTGAACTTTCTTCCTGTAAGCCTGACACTGTAGAATGCCCCGCGTTGCACTCTCCATTGGTTGCTGTAGTACCAGAGGCTGTGCCGTTAGTGGCGACAACATCTGTAGGTCGAGCCACCACTGTCCTATTCTTCAACGGATTGGATGTTCCCTCGCTTGTACTATGAGGGTTCTGACCTTCGACCTCCTGGAGTCGACTATGACCTATCCGCTGAATAAAAAGAGGGTGGACTTCTTCCAGATCACTGCCTTTCAGCGGAGAAACTGGTCGTGTTTCCAGCTCCCTGGCATCCACGGACACAAACATGGGCCTGAAAACATTCTCGCCGTTGTCTTTGGCTGAAATGTGACCGTCTTTGAAGAGTAAGACCACGAGGAAGTCGTGGGTTATGCCATCCCTTACGCGACGGAGGACACGGAAGGTGTTCTGTGGAAGTTTCCCAAGAGGAGGCAGTGGCATTATTGTCTTTCTGAAGAATATCACCCCATTAGAATCGTCATCCTTTGGAATTACTCCGACGACTTGTCTGCTGCTGAAGTCGAGGCCGGTACACTGTATGGTGTTCATTTCCATTAAATTCGTCGGTTGCGGTGCGTCCATGTCTAAGAGGTCCCAGAACCCAGGTTTGCCATTCTGAGGGGGATGGCCATAAATTTGATTGCCAGAAGATACGAACTTGAGGTCATCGTATTTCAGATCTGGACAAGGTTAGTATCTGGTTCCTGACGCACACCTTACAGGAGCAAAAGTCGTACCGGTGACGAAGGAAACCTCGAATGGCACTTGATCAAAATCTAGCAGTTTCGTGGTTGTTTTGGTCGTGGAATCAGTGAACACAAACAACGACGTCCAAATTAGCTTCCTCTCAGTGGGGTGAAAAACAACAGAGCAAGAGCCCATGGCGAGAGTGTCACCACCATGGCTCGAGACCTTCGAGCACAAAGGGGTACCAGGCTTGTCGATCTCGAACAGGACTACCGCATTTGTGATTTCTCCCCGACGTCCAAAGAGACCTGGAGACCGAGTACTCGCTGTTACCGCGAACGCAACGAATTTTCCATCCGGACTGAAAGACACGTGCCAGGAATTATTCGTTCTCCCCGCTCGAATATCCGGATGATATCTCGTTCTTTCCTGGAATAGCTGGTATTCCACTCTCGTGCTGGAGATTGAATCAAGACGATATACAACATTGAAGATGGCCATTCGATTACATTCTGGATGGAAAGCAACATCCAGGCGGCGGTACAGATTATATCCAAGCTTTGTACTTTCCATTGGATCCAGCGGTAGCACTCGGTCACGAACTAGGGTTGGTGTGCCACAGAGATCCCATATGTAGACACGGGCCGAAATGCTCCCAGGAATTCTCTGTGATTTGTAGTCTCCGTAGTCCATCCAGTGTCCCGCCATTCCTCTGCAGCGTGCGGGTAAGCCTCTATGATATCTTATTTGCGGAAGGGAAGGAGCGGGCTCACTGATAGGCTAGTTGAAGGCAACCAAGCTTTTTGCTGTTGTCAAACAAACGAGTGTAAGTTCGATACGTAGGCTTTGTCGCATCACGGCCTGCTGTATTGACAGAAATGGGAGACCTCTGTGGCCGCAATGTGGGCTGCAAAGAGCTGGGGAGCAATACTGCTTGGGCTGAGGTGAAAATCTGAGCATGCTCGTCATATGGCGAGAAGCCAAAGGATAAAACAAATGAGCCATCTTGGAGACGGATGGTTCGATCTGAGAAGAGATAGGTCGCACTGGATGATAGAGGCAACTCTCTCTTGAGGGTGGTCGGCTGCAATAGGCTCCAAAGCTGCTCTTGAGGTTCCAGCAGATGGTCAATATCAGGCTCGATAAACAGCTCACTGGAGGATCCGCCAACTAGCTGGTTGAAAACAGAATAAAGCTGAATGCAATGTCTGTCTGGACGTATGGGAGCAAGTCCACCCGGCGAACAGCTATAAAACCCCCCTTGACGAACCCACTGTAACCATGATAGCCAGCCTCTGAGGTTAAATGACACCTCGTCAAATCGTCGTTCCTGGAACCCTGTTAGAAGGACCTGCTGAGTATTGGTAACAGTGTCAAGAACAAGAATTTGCGATTGGCTCTGCTGTGAGGATGGAAGGGCAGTGATAGACTGCGCGAGGTAAATCGCCACATATCGACCTGTTCTGCTCATCGCCACGATCTCGCACAAACCACCAGGGAATTTGGTTTCGCAGACGTTAGAGCCATCCACGTTGGCAATTTTGAATGCCGAATTATCCCTGACCATTGCAATTCTACGACCATCAGGGCTGAACGTGCATTGGCTCACTGATTTCTTGGACAAAATGGTTCGGAGATGCCGAGGATTCTCAAAAGAAGTACCGGTTCTCACGTCCAATGCTCCAAACGGGGCCTGGAGAATGATCATGGATTCGACGCTCCGGAAGGCAACTGCGCATCGGGAGCCCCGGAATGAATCGCAATGACACTGACCAACATATCCTTCACAGGTTCTTCCGTCATTTCCCATAGTAGACGATATCCAGGGTATGTTGACAAGCCTTTCATCTCCGGGGCTGTCAAGATCTTTCACCCGCCATAGGAGAACACTAATAAATGTGTTGCCCTGATCTGGGCAATCCATGCGCAGCCCTCGCTCGGACTCTACAGTAGCAAGAGCCATATAGTCCCAATCAGGGCTGAAAGCTACTGAATGCAGGCCAATATGGAGCTTGTCGGGTTCTGAAAACTCCGAAAGTATATCATGGGCGAAGTGAATGCTTTTGAACTTCCTCCTTGTAACCGGATTTTCGCAGTAGATCGTATATTGGAGAGCATCGGTTTCATTACGCTGATCCAATCCCCATGTGAAATGGAAGCGAAGCTTTCCAGACGGATGAAGAAAATACCCCTCCTCATTGTCAATCAGAATGTCAAAAGTTCTTTCCTGTGCAGCACTGGTATCGGTGTTGCTTCTCCGTAACGTGACCGGGGGTGGTCCAATGTCGCCGACAAAGTCAGACCCAAAATATCGATGAAAGAATCGACCCCCTGTACCAAACTTTCGGATAGTAGATCTTAATTCAAAGGGTGATTCCCTCAGGATGGGCTCCCAAACCCGGGCAAGATTCATAATTTCTTCCAGCCAGAGCTTCAGCTCGCTGATATGCTCGTGTTCGAACTCCAGCCGGTGTAACCAGGAACGAAGCTGCTTCGAAAAGGTCAGAAGATGCTCCACGGATCGCGACACTGTGATAGAGATTTCAAGCCAGGTCAAGCCCTGGGTTGACTTTGCCAGCTTGAACATCAGATCCACAAGTGTCTCCGCAGAGCTTCTCGAGACATCAGAACGAACAGCATGCTTCCACCAATTTGACGTGGCATATTCGAGCAGTGGAAATCCAGCCACTTCCTCGGTTGATATATTCATCAAAACTCCGGATTTGGAAATGCGATTCCTAAAGGAAAGCAAAGACAAGTATGATAGACACTTAGCAGTCATCATTGTATGGGCTTGTGTTGGTTTGATGAAGTATCGACTGGTTCCTCTTTGGACAGTGCCTTCATCGGGCTTTTCTAGGAGATATCTAGCCACTGTTGAGTGAACAAGTCTGACACCGCCTTCGCTGTCGATGGATAGCAAGGGGCCACAGGCATCCACAATTTCATTTGAGTTAGCCGGGATGTTATCCAGGGTCAGCTCTTCTTCTCCAATCTCGATTGCAAGCGCATAGCATACTTCAGAAGCATTCAGCGGTCGTACGGCGCATGCTACCCAGCGTAGCAGCTCTTCAGCCAGTAGACGGTCTTCCTCTGCGTAAGAGTTGATCTTAGCCAGGATACGTCCATATATATCTGCAACACCGTTGGGTAAATTGCGGATAGCGGCACGCAGCGTTCGATCAGTCTGCACACGGAGAGTTTGAAGCTGCTTCACTTGCATTGTTGCCCAGAGAAACCTAGCGTATAATATCCTCTTAGTCTCAAAGTTCTAATATGAACAACAAACAACACGGTGCTATGGGTGACTTACACTCCAGAACTGCTTGAGACGTGTGCATTCACAATATCCTTCCGCAGTGTAGGGTCGGTACCTCTGATCTTCTTTCCTTCACATGCCGCCTCCACGCGAGCGGTAACGACTCGGTACACATCTTGGCAAGTGATGCCCTCTGTAACCTCGAATTGTGGTTGCGAATGAAAGAAGCGTCGAATCTCAGGGTCAGGACGGCTAATAACCAGCAGCTTCATTAAGGGGGAGACTTGGATCAGTAGACCAAGCAAGAGTTGAAGAGTATCTGCGGCATTTGGGGTCTCATCCAGTCCATCAACAACAACATAGACACCTGAGGACATACTCGTCAACGTCGAGAATGCTTCTCTCAGTTCCATCAGGGTCGCATGCACAGAAGACCGTGCAAGGTATGTCTGCTTGACTGGTTCCAGCCCCTTTACTTCGTGTAGTAGCTGTGTCACAAGGGCTCGGAGCATTGCAGCTTCTGGCTGCTCAAATATGTTGTTGGACTCGAAGAAGAAGAAACACACGGCGTATGGCTTTGTCGGGGGCTCGGGGCTTCGTGCGGTATGAGTTTATCTGAGATCCTCGATGATGGTTGCCGCGAGAATGGTCTTCCCCATACCAGGGCCCCCATAGATCCAAAGCATTTCGCGCCTCCAGTTGGCATATTGTCTCCAGGACAGATATTCAGGACGGTCCTTAATCCACTGGACTGTGTCTTCATGACGCTGCCTTACAATCTGGCTAAGAGTGTTTTCATAGTCGTGTGGATCCAGCCACCGCAACATCGAGTCCGCTTCTAGACCTGCCAAATGAAATTCATAAATTAGCGACGCTTCAATTGCAAGGAACGCTTGGAGTACGGTCAAGAGTCTTACCATGCAGTTGCCGGGTGATCGTTTGTTGATGAGACTTTTGACTGTTGCTCTCCTGCAGTGCTCTTTCTCGAGACTTTTGGGCAGCCACCCTCTCGCCGAATGCCTCTTTCCTCTCGACTTCTTGTCGTTGAATTTCTTTTCTAAGATCTTCTCTCGCACGCTCGGCGCGCTGTCTCTCCGCGACTGCTTCTTCGCGTTCGATTTGTGCTGCTGCTCTCTCCTCTCCAACTTTCTTTCGCTCTGCCTCAGCAGCTTCACGTTCGTTCCGAGCCTGTATTCTCTCCTCTTGTGCGCACCTTCGCTCAACGCTGGCGGCTTCCCTGGCAGTCTCCGCCAGCTTCCGCTCTTTCCTGGCATTCCTTTCCATGGCGACAATTCCCGCAGCTTGCAGCTCATTGCGATGGGTGTGATAATCTTTCAAGATTTGCGCGTAGTCATGCTCAAACGGCTTGATGAATGTCTGAAAAAACAATTTCTTTGCTGCAAGCGCCTTTTCAGTAAGTACCGTACTTCCACGTAGATTGTGCTTGGCGTACGCTTTTTCTTTAGGAATTTCACAGCTCGAGTAAAAAAGTGGACTAAATCCGTATATAGATGCGATACCGCAACTCGAACTGTATCAGAGCCCTGAAAGATCACATCATATTCTGAAACAACCGGAAAGAATTCGCCGAACTCTGCAAACATGTCACCCAATTTCTCGATGTAGCTTGTAAAATTCAGTGCTCCCTAGCTCGATTCAATATCAGTGTAAACAATAACTGGGCAATCCGCCGAGCTCACCTGTAACAGGAATTTTAGACTACCCCAGACTAGAGCCGATATGACGGGATCGGACTGGATGAAAGTGTCCACGATAGAGGAAAACCGATTTATTGATTGGAGGCATGGTGACACCTTTTGCGAAAATTTCACGGTAATTGGGGACGATGATTGAAACTTCCGGTTGACATCCTCCGCAATCTGGAAGACTTCAGAGGCTGATGCCGGCGTTATACCCTCTTGGAGGCCAGCGTAGTAGGCGAACTCGCTAAGACTATGCGACAGAGGGGAAACAACTGGCTTTGATGAGTTCATGGTATGTTGTGAAATTGGGAAACAGGCTGTGAGGGGAATGGGGGCCTAGAGGCCCTTTAAAGCACGCACGGAAAATCAGCCTGCCCATGGACAAGACATGGATTACCTAGGTAAGGAAGGCTTTATCGTCTGCTCACCCGGAGGCACGGGTTCCTCTCGGTCTGCGTTCTTTTTTGCAGCCTCTGGAGGCAGAACTTTCTTCCACCTCAACGCAGGGGTATAGACTATTCCCCCCTCTTGGGCATCAATTAGTCTGGTCACACGAGGCGGTCAAAGCTTCCAGCACTGCCACCGAGCGCTTCACCTCGTATAAAACCGAAGCTTTAGTTATGACCTGCTTCATCCAGAATATCAACATCACTCATCAAGCATGTCACCGAGTCGAAGCACCACACCAGCGAAGAAAGAAGGGCCCCAAAAACTGGAAGAATTCGAGGAACCCAAAGTGCTCGAGATCCTGAACTATAGCCTCCAAAGCGATAACCTTGCCCCCGGTGGTTTTATCATTCTGGAGGGTGACAGTGCCCTGGATAGACGACATTTGCCGTTTCCGAATTGGCGCTGCAATGAATGTCACCGTGAATTCGAAACCGCAGAATTGCGCAATCACCACGAGGCTGGCCGTATGCATAGTGGCGCCCCTGGGACTTTACATGAATTTGTCGCTTATTGATCTCGACAGACTGGCGCACATCGGGTGAAGTCGGGATAGGCATGTCGTTTTCGGGGCATCAGGCTCTGCTCAATAGTGAGTGAATTTCCTGCATCCTTTACTAATTCTGCGTCAATCTAATGTGATGCAACGTAGTGATTCAGGAATCCTCTCGGCAACTGGTTCTTGAGGAATTTATCAACTCACCTCGAAGATTTAAACATGGTGGGCTGCCTCCCGCGCCTGAGATCTATCGGGTCCCATACCCTGGGACTGCTGAAGCGAGTAGTTTGAGACCATCCGAGCGATAGTGAAGCCAATAAAAAAGGCTTATCCTAAACACAGCATATACGAATGGCACAGATTCTCTATATACACACTAATAGTCGCCTACGCGCCACAACCAACGCCTTGGCGTCTATAGAAGCCAATCCCACTTCCAGGAGGTATCTGTCGCCTAGCTCGTTGATTTCCGGCGTATTTTTCTTTCTTTTTCCCTGGGGCGGAGCGTAGGGCGGCGTTTTCTTTCCCTAAAGTATTTCCCGATGCAGAACCTTTAAAAATATGGTCAAAAGAGGCTTTTATTGGTGATTGGAGGAGCTTTTTGATCCTTGTTTGAGGTATGTCAGGGCCGAAGATGCGTTTTTTTTGAAGCTGTTTGGTAAGTCTCTGGCCAAGCGATTTCAAAATGGGGATGTGAGGTAGGCAAGCGTCCTTCCCATTTGGTGACATTGCAGGGTCACTGTCGACAGCTTTAGGTGGCGAATGAGAAAGGCGACGATTCAGCCTTGCAGATCTTACCGTGCTTCGAGCCCTGCCCAGACTGGTATTTGGCGCAACGGAGAACCGTGCATAACTCCTTATTGTAACTAGACCATAAGAGGTTGCAACTGCGAGCACGTCCTATTTGCCCAGTAACCAGGCTGTGGCTATATACGGATGCCAAGAGACCGGTGTTTTAGATGCATCAAGGCCACCCAATAATAACCTTATACAGGAGTTCAGCTGAGAGGGCCAGTGCAGAAGTCGCGCAAAGGAAGGTGATTGTCACCCCTAGTCTGACCCTGTCTCTTACGCACTCACCCTTCTCACCCATTTCTCACCCAGCCGGTTACCTAATAGTTGGGATCATCATCTGCACGAGAAGGAGAACAGCGATGAGCAATTTATCAACCTCTTCATTTTGGCCTTTGTCCTCAGATTCACTGATACTTTCTGTAAAGATTTCCAAAGTGGTTCTTGCCGTATTCCATGGGTCTACTCAATTGTAGTTAGTCAAAGCTCGAATAACAATACAAAACCATTCCCACCCTTTACATGATTGTGCATGAATCTGGGTTGAATGGAGTGTCACCGTCAGATACAAAAGTTCTCCCCGCGGTGGCAGTATCCACCAAATCGTCCCAGTAGGTATGGTGCATGAATCCACCCCTCTGTTCCTCAAAGACGTCCGCCATGATTCTCAAGCACTCTTGATCAATCCCTCCCAAAGCCAGAACGGTAAGGGACAGCCGTTTCTGATGCGTCAGTCTCGAATTCCCTTCATAGGCCTGGACCCATAGTGGGTTTCGACAGGCTCGCAACCTTTCTTCCATCTCCATGAACAGCACATAGCAGCGTGCGAGGACCCATAGATAATTCAGGCTGGAGAGCGGCCTCATATCGCCACAAATGTCCGAAATGAAATCTGGCTTGAGGATGCTCAAGTATGTAGTAATGTCGAGGTCGCCTTTGCTAGAGCTACCGGGTAATTACAGCAGACTATATGAAGAAAACCGAAAAAATTAAAATTTCATGTTTCCGCTAGTATACTGCCGGCAATTTGATCATCCCGTACGGCTTGCTTGGTTTCACCTTTCGGCTACTGATCCTAAGTATTATATAAAGGTATAAGCCTTACTTAGGTATCGTATATAACCTATACGACTAGGCAATGCAGTGTAGTGCTATATTTATAAAAATAAAAATTTTTACTTACTCTTTTCGTTCTTAGATCTTTTTATTCATTTCATCCTAGATCGCGGTTAATTTAATTTTTATTAATTAGTATTTACCCCTGGGGCCCTCCTCCTGGATAATATTTTTATTATTATCTAAATTAATTAGATTTATACGATCCCTTTTATTTAGATCTAAGTTAATTAGATTAGCCTGTTTACTTAGAGCTTCTTATATAACTAAATAAGATCTTATCCCCCCTATAACGGATACAGGACTTTAATAAATCTTTTTATAATTTTAAACTTTATTATATACGGTATACTAACGCGTAGTATCAGGTTATTTATAATTAGCGTAGTAATCGCTAAATATATCCGGTAACGAGCGATATTCTGGAAAGATAAATATATTTATATTAAAATAGTATCTAGTATAAATATTAATAAGTCTTATCCCGCGTGACTGTATGAGGAGGGTATTAATATATAATAAATAATAATTTATTATTTAACATGCTTAAATCCTACCGCGGAAGAAAGATATATTTATATTTAAAAGTGCTAGAACCACGTGCTAGTAATTATTATATAAAAAAGACTTTAAAATTTCTAATTTTATTAATAGGACTAGATTTCTCCCCACAGGCGTCGTATAAAAGAGTTAAATAAATAAGCCCTCTAGCTCTCTATTAAGCGGGATTAGGAATATATTAAAAACTACTATATTAGGAGGCCTAAAGATTATAATAATTATTATATAATAAAAACGGGCCGCAGGAGCGGTAGAGGGGGAGAAGATAGAATAATAAAAATTATATAAGAATTCTATATTAGTCTCTATAATAAAGCTATTTAGATCTTACTAGAATAGGACTATATAGCATGATAGTAGTAGTAATAATAGTAATAAAAAAAAGTTATAAAAAAAAAGAAAAGAAAAAGAAGAAAAAGTAAAAAATTCTTTATTTATATAAAACTTAGTAAATACATTTACTATAATACGTACGACTAATTAATAAAAGATAAATAAAGTAAATATAAAGAATTATCTAATATTAGATAAGATTAAGAAATTATATAATTTAGCTAGTAGTAGAGAGCTTAATATTTTTTAATTAAAGATTATAACGCCTTCTTATATAATAAATAACTAATTCTAAATTATTCTAATTTTTTAATAAATTAGTTTTCTTATTCTCTTCTTCTTACTTAATATCTTTTTTTTTTTTATTTAATATCAGATTCCGTCTCTAATAAAGCTACTAAGAAAGATCGTTTCTTAATAATTTTTTATATAGTAGATTCTTTCTTAATTTAAATATTAGGCTTAGATTTTACTTTCTATTTATCTTTAGTTTTAGCTACTAAATCTTTTTATATAAATATAAGAATATTTAACTCCCGTACAATTATTATATAAATTAGAATAAGATCCTTCTTTAGATAAAACTAATTATTAAGAAGAATCTTAATACGTTACTTAATATTAGTATTCTAAGTAATATAAACCGGTTTTAGCTTTTAGATCTAAGTTATAAGAAAGAGTTTATTATTTAATTATTATACGAAGACTCTAGGATAAAATATAATAAGAAGGTTATTAATAATAAAATTATTAAAGAAAAAGATTATATAAGGGAAAAGCTTTATAGAAATCCGATCTAGATAAGTTAGATTCTATATAATATTTAAATATTACACTTAGACTTACTAATTACCGTATAAAAAAAAGGAATAAAGATTTTATTTATTTTCTCCTGCTTTAGCAGTTAAAAATAGATATTAATCTATATAATAGATAATACAGTATTAAGTTTAATCTTTTTTATACGAGTAATTAATACCTGACGAAGCTATTCTACTTTATTAATATAATTATACTAAAAGAATTAGGCTTTTAGTAATATTAAAGTAAAGATTATTAGAAAAACTAAAAAAAAAAAATTTAAAAAATTAATAATCTTTCTTTCAGGCGTACGAGTTAATCTTATTTAAAAATATAAATTATAAAAAAGTATATTATTATATAATTAGCCTATACAAGAATAAAAAGTAGATAATAATAAAGCTATAGAAATTTTTTTAGTTTTAAAATTTTTTTAGTTTTAGATAAGTGCTTTATAATATTTAAGATAAAATAATAATATATAAAAATATAGGAAAATTATTTATACGAGCCGAGATTCTCTATTTATTTATCTATATTATAAACTATTTTTAACTTAATAATTTTTAAATTATTTCATACGGGATTTTAATTAAAACCCCTAATTAGATAGCTAAATAAGCCTAGTTATAGGTGCTTACTATAATAAATATATATCTAAATGCGAGCTTGTAGATTAAAATATATTATATAATAAGAAATTAAAATATTATTACTAACGTCCTGTGGAGGATTATAAGAATTAAAACTAAATTTTTTTAATTAATTTATAATCTAATTATAAATATTATTTAGTAGATACTCGCGAGGATCTAAGAAAGATTAGTATAATATATATAAAAATAATTTTAAAACTTATTCCATTCTCGTACGTCTTCTTGTAGAGAAGTAAGTAGATTTTAATTAAATTAAATATTATAATTATATATCTCTTTTATAAAATAATTATAATTTATAAATAACTTACTAAAGATAATATACGATCTTTTAATTTATTTTCGAATTAGATAATTATTCTAGATTTATATAAATAAGTTAATTTTCAATCGAAGAACTAGCATATATATTATATATAAAATAATTTAATTAGCTAAATTATTTATAGAGAATGCGCCTTTTTTTCGTAGAGATTTAAAATAATTCTAGATAAAATTAATCTCGTATAAGAAATAGGAGAAAGAATATTATATTTACTATTAAAAAAGTAGACCACGGCTTAATTAAAGCTACTAGACTTTAATCTATTAATTAGCAGTGCTCGTACCGTACATATAATATTTAAAAAGATTAATTTCCGGGTATATAGATTATTAAAACTTATAATAAGCTTCTATAAGTAGAGGTGTCTCTATATCTCGATCTAATTATATAAAGTGTAGCTATTATTAAGTTATTTAAAAAATATTAAAAAATTATTAAAGTACGCTAACAGATGTACAGGAGCTAATATTAATATAGATTTAAATAATATAATAAAAATAAATATTAATAACTATATATATCTTAAAGTTATATAAATTTAATTTAAGATAGTCGTCTATAAACTAGATATAATCTAGGCTTGATATAATATACGTATTACGATATTATTAAAGATTATTTAGATATTTTTATATAATAGTAGATATAAGCTCTCGATATAGCGCATAAAGCTAATCTTTATTTTAATTAATATATATATTAGTATATATAAATAGACTATATAACTTATTTTATAATAAGAAGGCTCTAACTGTGTATATATTAATAAAAAATAATCTTTCTATATCTTTTAATTTAACTATTTTGAAGCTCTATACGGAGTTTTACTAATATAATTTTAACTTTAATTTAATTAGTAATAGAGTTAGTTATACAACGATATAATCTAAGCTTATATCGGATATATTTTAAAGTTAAAGCCTTAATATTAAAACCGTTATATTATAAAATCTAAAGAAGCTCTTTTTCTTTAAGACTAATTTAATAAAATAAAACTAATATCCGAGCATGTAAAACTAAATTAGTTAAGACTATATAATTTAACTTTTAGATCCTCTATTTACGAAGATGTAGTTTAATTATATAAATAGTTACTATAATACTATAGTAATTAGCTAGAGATTCTGTAATTATAGTAGGAAGATAATTATTTTAATAACGATTAATAATTTTAGCTTTATATAGTTTAAAATTAATTAAAGAATAATCAGAAGACATATTTAAATCTTATATAATAAAATAAAATAGATATAAGAAATACTAACTATTATTTTAAATTTTTAGAAGGCGGTAATCAAGGCGGTATACTAACGGAAATATAAAATTTTAATTTTTTTGATTTTCTTTATATAATCTATCGTAGTAATATCTTACTAGTATAATCCTCGGGTAAAGTGGTCTAAAGATTTTTTATTATTTTAAATATATTAGGCTCCTTTATTATAGATAATAATATAGATACTATTTTTATAATAATATTATTAGTTATTCTTTTAGCTCTCGCACGCCTAACTAGATTAATATTAGTAAAAATAACTTTACCTGTAGTACGATCCCTAGTTTACTTAATTTTAATTAAATATAAAAATACTATACATGTGGGTATAAATATTTCTTTATTAAAAATTTAATCCGGAATTTAGTTTATAGCCCGGTAAATTCCCAGTAAAGATTTAGATTTAAAGAAATAATTAATACTAAAATCTAATAATTTATTTAAATCCGTTACGTTTCGGGCAAGCTACTATTTTTATATCCGGTTCTAGAAAGTCTTTTAATAAGATTAGAATTTACTAATAATAGTCTTAAAGGCCGTAATAAAATTTAAAATTAGTTTCTTTTTACTAGAGAAGAGGAAATCCTAGAAAAAAAAATCTAGAATATCTTACAGTCCTATAAATTATACGAGAAGGCTATATTAGATTAATATATTATATAAATAAAGAATATATATTAACTTAGAAATATTATTCTAGATTATTAAAATTATATTATAGGCTAATTTAAATATTTTTAAAAACCCTGCACTATATAAAAATAAAAAATATTTTTAGAGACTGTTAGTATTTATATTTAAAAATTATAAGGGAGGGATAGTAATTAAATTATATATATATTTACTTTCTCTAAGCTAGTTAATAAAATCTAAATAAAGTTTAATTAATATTTCTTTAAATAAAGTGTTCTAGTTAAAATTCTTATAAAATATTATATCTCTATTAAAAAATTCTTATAATATCTCTACTAAGTTACAGAAACCTTTATTAATTTTTTTATTTTTATAATCTATAAATAGATCGATATCTCTTTAAGGCCGAAAGTTAGACGTAGATAACTTTAAAATATAACCGACTAAGATTTTAACTAACTAGTTACGAGATATAGCTAGAAAATCTATAATATATTAGAGCTAGAAGATATAGTAAGAAAATATTTTTAATAATATATCTATTTTTTATTTTTATATTATATAATAAGTAATATCACCGGCAAATTTATTAATACTAAATAATTATTAATATTAATACTAGAATCCGGTCTTTAACTAGTTAATTATTTTAAAAAAAATTATCTAATCTCTAAATATCCGACGCTAAACTATAATCGAGGAAAATATATTAACTAGATTATATAATTAGTTAATAGTGAACGTTCGGCGCTAGTATAAGCGCTATTTTTTAATTACTTATTAAAGATTTAACATAAGGCCCTAATTATTAATATTTTTAAATATAATCTTCGTAGATTTACCGCTGCGTGTTTTTTAATAGTTAATAATAAAGTTAAATAGGTCCTAATAAGTATATAGTAGAAATTTTTTCCTTATATTAATATTATGTGTTATAGATATATCGCAAGTTCTATCCGGTTTATATTAAATAATATATATATTAAATATTTTTTAAGCCCTATCAGGGTCTCCTCGCGTGAGAGTTTATATAATAATATAAAAAGAGTTATAACCAGGAAAATTAACGAAGATCTAGAATTACGTATTTTTAATTATCCCGATAGTAATATTATAGAGATTAACTATAACGGTATTATTTAGGCTTTAATATACTATCTAATATTAAATCTTTTATAAGTAATAATAAAGCTTAATTAATTACCTATTAAGTAAGTAGATAGCTATTAAGTAATCGATCACTATTCTAATATTATTTTTAATAATATAATAGCTCTTCAACGGGATATTCTGTAAGCTATAAATAGAAGTAAAAATAATATTTATATTTTTTTTTTTTATCTTCGACTTTTATTTTTATCTTTATTTATATTTTTTATTTTTTTTAGTTAGATTTTATTTCGAGCGACCGGTTAGAATAATAATAATTTATTTAATATTTTTAATATTCTCGTTATTATTATTATTAACATCTTGGCGCTTATCTAGGATTAATATTAAAAAAATATTTAAAAAAATTAGATCTTTCTTATTTTTATTAAGCTCAGATTAGCCTTTCTTTTCTAATTATTATATTTTTTTTTAAAAATATAAAAAGCTTCCGTCAGGCTGTTTATCTAGTACTTATAAGATTTATTATTTTTTTAAATATTAAAATTTAGATTTAATATTATAATTCTTAGAAAGAGATCGTGTGTCTCTTTTTTAGTATTAATAATTAATTTAAATAGGCGAAAGATAGGGATAGAGATTTAATTTAAATACTTAGTAATAAGCGCTGAAAGGGATTTAAGTATTATTAAAAAAATTAATTTTATAATATTTGTAATTACTAAGGACTCCGACTAAAGTTTATTAATAATTTAAATTAAAATATAAATAATTTAATAAATAAGATATCTCTAGTCACGCTTATACTTAAGATATAAATTTTAATCTACTATAACTAAATAATATAAAAAGATTAAAACAGATCGAGATAGTACCTAGGAACTTTTAAGAATAGATTTATATAGATTTTCTAGTTAAAATTTAAATTAAAATACTTCGCGGCTATAAACCGGACCGAAGAAAAGAGTAGAAGAATAATTTTAATAATATCTAAATATATATTATTTAACGCGAATTTAACTAATAAAAGTTAGTTAGACGTTTTAATTATCTTATAAATAATTTATATAAGCTAGTAAATACTACTTAAGTGGGTTACGGTAAATCCGTGAATTAGAATAGCGGTAAAAATTCGATTATTTAAAGTATAATTATATTAATAAATCTAAGCCTCTCTAAAGTTTTATACGAACAAGATATATAAGTTTAAATAAATTATTAGTAAATCTATACATCTAAATATAATCTATCTCGTTTAATATACTAAGATTAGAATAGTAATAGTTAGTTATATTTTAAATAAATAGTCTAACTTAATAGGGCTCGGCTAGGATAAAATAATATTACTCTACTACTAGGGTTTTATATATAGATTAGAATAATATATACTATCGGGAATCTCTTATAGTAGGTATTATATAGAAGTAAGAAGCTTAAAAATTTAGTAATACTATTAAGTGATAGGGAAAGTATTTTTATTAAAAAAACGATTTATTTATTATTTAATAATAAGTATAACAAAGTTCTAGTATAAATACTATATTAACTTTTCCTAGTAATATAATAATTAAATAAAGTATATATATTCTCTATTTATAGCTTATAAAGACCGTCTAATCTAAGTTAGTAATCTTTTTTTAATCTTAAACTAGTTATATACAGATTGTTCTATCTTTAATTTAGAAAATTAAGTAAGCTAATAAAAAATTAAATTTATAAATAAACTCGAGGTCAGAAATAAATAATATTATTAAGTTATATAAAATAAAAATAGTAAGTCTAAGTTTTATTTTAGCTATATTTTAGGTCCTAATAACTATAAATTAAAAATAAGAATCTAGTTAATACTGTGTATAAATATATACTATATAAAAATTTAGCTAATTTTTATTATTTTATATCTTATATAAACTTTTTTAGGAATTATTACTAAGTTATAATATATTTTATTACTTCCTGCGATCTCTTATAGTATTTAATATTATTTTAGAGAAGAATAAAATTAGATTTTATTTATTTTAGTCCTAAAGATCACGGTAATTTAAATATAATCTTAAAAATAGGTTTCCTATTAATAGAGAACTCTTTGAGAAGTCTAAAATATAAAAATAATATTAATTAAAATAATAGAGTTTATATATATAATCCGACAAATTAAGCGTTATAATTACTTAAAAGAAAATCTATAGTTAGTTTATTAGATAGATATATATTATAAACTAATATATAATTAACTCTCCGAACCAAATTCTACGTTAATTATTCTAATTTTATTATTAATAGTATAGAATAAGATATTAAATAGACTTTTTAAAGAAATTTTAAAAAGTAATAGTATAGAACTATCTTTTACCGTATATAATTACCTGATTGTAAAAAGCCTGCAGAATTAAATAGAATATTTATTATAGTTAAAAAGTACTATTAAGTATATTATAAGAATCTACTTTTCTAAGAGCATTTGGGGCAACTAGATAATTAATTATAAATATTATATAATAAAAACGTATTATAGTCTCTAATCTAGAAATACGTTAAATTTATATCCATATAAACGATAAGAAATATATTATAATATATAAGAATTATACTAGTCGTACGTAGCTTAATCTCTAGATACTAGTAAAGACTATAGCTTAAATTATGAATACTTATTAATAATATTATAATATAAGCTATAAGAAAGAAAGAAGCTATTCTTATAAGTATATAATTTATAAGTTTAAGCAGTATATAATAAAAGCGTAAGAGTATCTAGAATAGTCGCGGATTTTAATAATTTATATATAATTAATAATATAATTAGTAATTAAACCCGGCCAAGCATTTCCCGGTTATAATAGATATTACTAATTTATTTTTATATAATTAATATACTTTCTCGATTATGTATTTAGTTAGGTATTAAAAAATTTAACTAAAGTTTCTTATAATAAAAGCTAAAATAATATATAGTAGATAGTAAGTGCGGGAGATATCTCTACGGCTAGTATTATTATTTATAATCTTATATTACTAATATAGATAATAACTAATAATTAAATTTAAAAAATTATAAAGAGTCCGCTAATATAAAAAGACTAATAATTTTTAAATTATTATTTTTACTACTTATTAGTGTATTAGTCAGTCTATTTTCTAGAATCTTTATATTTTAATATAATTTAATTAATAAATTAGATTAAGAGTTTCTTCTCGACAGAATTTGTTAAATATAATAATTAAAATAGTATATAAATATTTTATAATATCTAGATACTAGCCGCTGTTATAGTTCCCTTTACTCTAATAACTTTCTACTTTTAATAAATTTTACTATAGTAGTATTAGATAAAATTCAGAAGTGTACTTTAACTTAAGAAGCTTTTTATTAATAATAGCTAATAGTACGTTATATACAGGATTAATCCGTTTAAATTTAAACTAATTAGAAGTTAACTTATAACTTTAATCTATATATATAAATATTCTCTTATTCTTATATAAAACAGAAGAATTAATTTTTCTTTTAAATCACGATCTATAACAGTTTTAGTCCTTAGGCTTAAATCCACTTAACGTTCTAGCAGGGAAAATCAAGGCATTGCTAATTCTGAAAAGATTACGGCAGACTATATGAAGAAAACCGAAAAAATTAAAATTTCATGTTTCCGCTAGTATACTGCCGGCAATTTAATCATTCCGTACAGCTTACTTGGTTTCACCTTTCGGCTATTAATCCTAAGTACTATATAAAGGTATAAGTCTTGTTTAAATATTATATATAACCCATACGACTAGGCAGTGCAGTATAATATTATATCTATAAAAATAAAAATTTTTACTTACTCTTTCCGCCTTTAAATCTCTTTATTTATTTCATCCCAGATCGCGGCTAATTTAGTTTTTATTAATTAGTATTCACCCCTGGGGCCCTCCTCCTAGATAATATTTTTATTATTATTTAAATTAATTAGATTTATATAATTCTCTTTATCTAGATTTAAATTAATTAAGTTAGCCTATTCACTCAGAGCTCTTTATATAATTAAATAGGATCTTATTTTCTTTATAATAAATATAGGACCTTAATAAATCTCTTTATAATTCTAAATCTCGTTACGTATAGTATATTAACGCGTAGTATTAGGCTATTTATAATTAGTGTAGTAACCGCCGAATATATCCGGTAATAAATAATATTTCGGAAAGATAAACGTATTCGTATTAAAACGGTATTTAGTATAAATATTAATAAGTCTTATCCCGCGTGACTATATAAAGAGAGTATTAATATATAATAGGCGATGGCTTATTATTTAATATATTTAAATTCTACCGCGGAAAAAAGATATATTTATATCTAAAAATACTAGAACCGTATATTAATAATTATTATATAGAAAAGGCCTTAGAATTTTTAATTCTATTAATAGAACTAGATTTCTCCCCGTAAATATCGTATAAAAAAGTTAAGTAAATAAATTCTCTAGCTCTCTATCGAGCGGAGCTAGGAATATATTAAGAATTATTATATTAAAAGATTTAAGAATTATAATAATTATTATATAATAAAAATAGACCGCAGGAGCGGTAGAAGGGGAGAAAATAAAATAATAAAAATTATATAAGAATTCTATATTAGTCTTTATAATAAAACTATTTAGATTTTATTAGAATAGGACTGTACAACATAATAGTAGTAATAGTAGTGGTAATAAAAAAGAGTTATAAAGAAGAAGAAAAGAAGAAGAAGAAAAAATAAAAAATTTTTTATTTATATAAAACTTAGTAAATGTATTTACTATAATATATACGACTAATTAATAAAAGATAAATAAAGTAAATATAAAGAATTATCTAATATTAGATAAAATTAAGAAATTATATAATTTAGCTAGTAATAGAGAGCTTAGTATTTTTTAACTAAAGATTATAATATTTTTTTATATAATAAATAACTAATTTTAAGTTATTCTAATCTTTTAATAGATCAATTTTCTTATTTTTTTTTTTTACTTAATATCCTTCTTTTTTTTTTATTTAATATTAAATTCCGTCTTTAATAAGGCTACTGAGAAAGATCGTTTTTTAATAATTTTTTATATAATAAATTTTTTTTTAATCTAAATATTAGACTTAGATTTTACTTTTTATTTATCTTTAATTTTAACTATTAAATCTTTTTATATAAATATAGAAATATCTAACTCTCGTATAATTATTATATAAATCGAAATAAGATCCCCCTTTAAATAAAATTAATTATTAAGGAGGGTCTTAATATATTACTTAATATTAGTATTCTAAGTAATATAGACCGGTTTTAGTTTTTAAATCTAAGTTATAAAAAAAAGTTTATTATTTAGTTATTATACAAAGGCTCTAAGATAAAATATAATAAGAAAATTATTAGTAATAAAGTCGTTAAAAAAAAATTATACGAGGAAAAAGCTTTATAGAAATCTAATCTAGATAAGTTAAATTTTATATAATATTTAAATATTAGACTTAGACTTACTAATTATCGTATAAAAAAAAGGAATAAAGATTTTATTTATTTTCTCCTACTTTAGCAGTTAAAAATAAATATTAACTTATATAGTAGATAATATAATATCAGATTTAATCTTTTTTATACAAATAATTAATACCTGACGAAGCTATTCTGCCTTATTAATATAATTATACTAGGAGAATCGGGCTTTTAGTAATACTAAAGTAAAGACTATTAAAAAGACTAAAGAAAAAGAATTTAAAAAATTAATAATCTTTTTTTTAAACATACGAGTTAATCTTATTTAAAAATATAAACTATAGGAGAGTATATTACTATATAATTAATCTATATAAGGATAGAAAGCAGATAATAATAAAACTATAGAAATTTTTTCGGTTTTAAAATTTTTTCGATTTTAGATAAGTGCTTTATAATATTTAAAATAAAATAATAGTATATAAAAATATAGGAAAATTATTTATACGAGCCAAGATTCTCTATTTATTTATTTATATTATAAGCTATCTCTAACTTAGTAATTTCTAGATTATTTTATATAGAATCCTAATTAAAACCCCTAACTAGATAACTAGATAAGTCTAGTTATAGGTACTTACTATAATAAATATATATCTAAATGCGAGCTCGTAGATTAAAATATATTATATAATAAAGAGTTAGAATATCATTACTAACATTCTATAGAGGATTATAAGAATTAAAACTAAGTTCTTTTAATTAATTTATAATCTAATTATAAATATTATTTAGTAGATACTCGCGAGGATCTAAGAAAGATTAATATAATATATATAAAAATAATTTTAAAATTTATCCTATTCTCGTACGTCTTCTTATAGAGAAGTAAGTAGATTTTAATTAAACTAAATATTATAATTATATATCCCTTCTATAAAATAATTATAATTTATAAATAGCTTACCAGAGATAATGTACGGTTTTTTAGCTTATTTTTAAATTAAATAATTATTCTAGATTTATATAAATAAGTTGATTTCCAATCGAAAAACTAATATATATACTATATATAAGATAATTTAATTAATTAAATTATTTATAGAAAATACACCTTTCTCTTATAAAGATTCAAAATAATTCTAGATAAAATTAGTCTTATATAAGAAATAGGAGAAAGAATATTATATCTACTATTAAAAAAATAGACCACGGTTTAATTAAAGCCACTAGACTTTAATCTGTTAATTAGTAGTACTTATACCGTATATATAGTATTTAGAAAGATTGATTTCCGGGTATATAAATTATTAAAACTTATAATAAACTTCTATAAGTAGAGATATTTCTGTATCTCGATCTAATTATATAAAACGTGACTATTATTAAGTTATTTAAAGAATATTAAAAAATTATTAAAATACACTAATAAATATACGGGAGCTAATATTAATATAGATCTAGATAATATAATAAGAATAAGTATTAATAACTATATATATCTTAAAGCCGTACGAGTTTAATTTAAGATAGCTATTTATAAACTAGATATAATCTAAGCCTGGTATAATATATGTACTATAATATTATTAAAGATTATTTAGACGTCTTTATATAGTAATAGATATAAGCTCTTAATATAACGCATAAAGCCGATCTCTATTTTAATTAATATATATATTAGTATATATAAATAAATTATATAATTTATCTTATAATAAGAAGGCCCTGACTATATATATATTAGTAAAAAATAGTTTTTCTATATTTCTTAATTTAATTATTTTAAAGCTCTATACGGAGTTTTACTAGTATAGCCTTAACTTTAATTTAATTAGTAATAGGGTTAGTCGTACGACGATATAACCCAAGCTTATATTAGATATATTTTAAAATTAAAATCTTAATATTAAAGCCGTTATATTATAGAACCTGAAGAAGCTCTTTTTCTTTAAGACTAACTTAATAAAATAGAATTAATATCTGAGTATATAAAACTAAATTAGTTAAGGCTATATAATTTAACTTTTAGATTTCCTATTTATAAAGACGTAGCTTAATTATATAAGTAATTATTATAATATTATAATAATTAGCTAGAGATTCTGTAATTGTAGTAGAAAGATAATTATTTTAATAACGATTAATAATCTTAGTCTTATATAGCTTAAGATTAATTAAAGGACGACTAGGAGGTATATTTAAATTTTATATAATAAAATAGAATAGATATAAGAAATACTGACTGCTATTTTAAATTTTTAGAAAGCGGTAATTAAGGCGGTATATTAGCGAAAATATAAAATTTTAATTTTTTTAATTTTCTTTATATAGTCTGCCGTAGTAATATCTTACTAATATAATTCTTAGATAAAGTGGCCTAGAGACTTTCTATTATTTTAAATATATTAAGCTCCTTTATTATAGATAATAATATAGATACTATTTCTATAATAGTATTATTAGTTATTTTTCTAATTTTTACACGCCTGACTAGGTTAGTATTAATAAAAATAATTTTATCTATAGTATAATTCCTGGTTTACTTAACCTCAGCTAAATATAAAAATACTATATATATAGACACGGGTATTTTTTTATTAAGAATTTAATCTAGAATCTAATCTATAGCCTGGTAAATTCCTAGTAAGGATTTAGATTTAAAAAAGTAATTAATACTAAAATCTAGTAGTTTATTTAGATCTGTTACGTTTCGGGTAAACTATTATTTTTATACCCGGTTTTAGAAAGTCTCTCGATAAGATTAAAATTTATTAATAATAGTCTTAAAGGCTATAATAAAATTTAAAGTTAATTTCTTTCCGTTAAAGAAGAGGAAATCCTAGAAAAAAAAATCTAAAATATTCTATAATCTCACGGGTCGTGCGAGAAGGCCATACTAGATTAATATATTATATAGATAAAGGATATATATTAACTTAGAAATATTATTCTAGATTATTAAAATTATATTATAAACTAATTTAAGTATTTTCAAGAGTCTTATATTACATAAAAATAAAAAGTATTTCTAAAAGCTATTAGTATTTATATTTAAAAATCGTGAGGGAGGGATAGTAGTTAAATTATATATATATTTACTTTTTTTAAGCCAGTTAATAAAATCTAGATAAAGTTTAATTAATATTTTCTTAAATAAAATATTCCGGTTAGAATCTCTATAAAGTATCATATTCCTGTTAAAAAGTTCTTATAATATCTCTACTAAGTTATAAAAACTTTTATTAATTCTTTTATTCTTATAATTTATAAATAAATTAATATTTTTTCGAGACCGAAAGTTAGACGTAGATAATTTTAGAATATAACTAACTAAGATTCTAACTAACTAGCTATAAGATATAGCTAGAGAATTCACGATATACTAAAGCTAGAAGATATAGTAAAAAAGTATTTTTAATAATATATCTATTTTCTATTTTTATACTATATAATGAGTAATGTCACCGGTAAATTTATTAATATTAAATAATTATCGATATTAATACTAGGGTCTGGTTTTTAACTAATTAATTATTTTAAAAAAAATTATCTAGCCCCTGAGTATCCGACGCTAAATTATAATTAAAAAAAATATATTAACTAGGTTATATAACTAGTTAGTAGTGAACGCTCGGCGCCAGTATAAGCGCTACTTTTTAATTACTTATTAAAGATTTAACGTGGGGCCTTAATTATCGATATTTTTAAATATAGTTTTTATAGATTTATTATTACGTGTTTTCTAATAGTCGGTGATAAAATCGAATAGGTTTTAATAAATATATAATAGAAATTTTTTTTTTATATTAATATTATGCGTTATAGACATATCGTAAGTTCTATCTAGTTTATATTAAGTAATATATATACTGAATATCTTTTAAACTCTGTTAAAATCTCTCCGTATAAGAATTTATATAATAATATAAAAAAAGTTATAACCAGGAAAATTAATAAAAATCTAAAATTACGTGTCTTTAATTATCCCGATAGTAATATTATAGAGATTAACTATAATAGTGTAAAAGGGGTCTGCAGCTGTAATCCTACAACGGGAGACGATCCGGCAATGCGAGATATAGTAGACCACGTAATCAACCACACAACAACGCGCTGAATAGCAGGATCTCGGCAGATCCTGACTGCCAGTACAGTTAATAGGTAAGATCTCGGTAGATCTTGTCAGGTGGATTGCCGGTGCAATACCTGAATAACAGGATCCCGGCGGATCCTGGCTGCCAGCGTAATTAATAGGTAAGATCTCGGTAGATCTTAACAGGCGGATTGCCGGTGCAATATCTAAATAATAGAATCCCGGCGGATCCTAGTTGCTAAGATAGGGAAAATAAGAAGAGAAAAACTTAATTAATTGTGTATCTACACTGCCGTAAGAGGCGCTTAATATATGCGAGCCGGTGTGGCTGCGCAGGGCGAAAAGGGATGTCAGGCGAATGCCTGACCCCTTTTACAATAGTACTATTTAGGCCCTGGTATACTATCTAACGCTAAATCTCTTATAGGTAATGATAGAGCTTAATTAACTATTTATTAAACGAGTAGATAGCTATTAAATAATTAGTTATTATTTTAGTATTATTTTTAATAATACGATAGCTTTTTAACGGGATATTTTATAAGTCACAAGCGGGAGTAAAAGTAATATTTATATTTTTTCTTTTTATTTTTAACTTTTATTCTCGTTTTTATCTATACTTTTTATTTTTTTTAGCTAGATTTTATTTCGAGCGACCGGTTAGAATAATAGTAATTTATTTAATATTTTTAATATTTTTATTATTATTATTATTAATATCTTAGCGCTTATTCAGGGTTAGTATTAAAAAGATATTTAAAAGGATTAGGTCTTTCTTATTTTTATTAAACTTAGATTAGTCTTTCTTTTCTAATTATTATGTTTTTTCTTTAAGAGCATGGAAAGCTTCCGTTAAATTATTTATTTAGTATTTATAAAATTTATTACTTTTTTAAATATTAAGATCTAGATTCGACGTTGTAATTTTTAGAAAAAAATTATATATTTCTTTTTTAGTATTAATAATTAATTTAAATAGGCGAAAGATAAGAGTAGGGACTTAATCTAGATATTTAGCGATAAGTACTAAAAGAGACTTAAATATTATTAAAGAAACTAATTCTATAGTATTTATAATTATTAGAGACTTCGACTAGAGCTTATTAATAATCTAAGTTAAAATATAGATAATTTAATAGATAAGATATCTCTGGTTACGCTTATACTTAAGATATAAATTTTAATTTATTATAGCTAGATAATATAAAGAGGTTAAAGCAGATCGAGATAATACTTAGGAACTTTTAAAAATAGATTTATATAAATTTTTTAGTTAAAATTTAAACTAAAATATTTTACGGCCACGGACCGGACCGAAGAAAAAAGTAGAAAGATAATTTTAATAATATTTAAATATATATTATTTAACACGAATTTAACTAATAAAAGTTAGTTAAACGTTTTAATTATCTTATAAATAATTTATATAAGCTAGTAAATATTATTTAAGTAGGCTGCGGTAAATCCGTAAATTAGAATAGTAGTAAAAATTTAATTATTTAAAATATAATTATACTAGTAAATCTAAGCCTCTCTAAAGTTTTATATAAATAAGATATATAAGTTTAAATAAATTATTAGCGAACCCGCACGTCTAAATATAATTTATCTTATTTAATATATTAAGATTAGAATAATAATAGTTAATTATATTCCGAATAAATAATCTGACTTAATAAAACTCAGCTAAGATAAAATAGTATTATTCTACTACTAAGGCTTTATATATAGATTAGAATAATACATACTATCGGGGACCCTTCGTAGTAAATATTATATAAAAATAAGAAGCCTAGAGACTTAGTAGTATTATTAAATAATAAGAAAAGTATTTTTATTAAAAAAGTAATTCGTCTATTATCTAGTGTAAAAGGGGTCAGGCATTCGCCTGACATCCCTTTTCGCCCTACACAGCCACACCGGCTCGCATATATTAAGCGCCTCTCACGGCAGTATAGATACATAATTAATCAAGTTTTTCTCTTCTTATTTTCCTTACCTTAGCAACCAGGATCCGCCAGGATCCTATTATTCAGGTATTACACCAGCAATCCGCCTATTAAGATCTACCGAGATCTTACCTATTAATTATACTAATAGCCAGGATCCGCCGGGATTCTATTATTCAAATATTATACCGGTAATCCACCTAACAAGATCTACCGAGATCTTACTTATTAACTATACTAGTAATCAAGATTTACCGAGATCCTGCTATTCAGCGTGTTATTATATAGTTAATTACGTGGTCTACTATATCTCGCATTACCAGATTATCTCCTATTATAGGATTATAGCTACAGACCTCTTTTATATCTTAATAATTAATACAGGGGATAATAATTAAGTATATATTCTAACTAAAATAGGAAATTACCTTAGCTTAATAAAAAAGAAGACGGTAGTTATAAGATTATAAGAATCCGAGAATCTGATATATTATATTATATTAATAAGATAGAATACGACGGACTAGAAAAGAGGAATTTAAGAAAATAGATATATATACTATTTTATATAGATAAGAAATAGAACAAGCGAATAGAGGAAGAGTAAATATTTATAAAAAATATATTAAATTAATCTCGCGAAATTACAGTAACTATAATACCTAAAGCGTTTATAATACTAATATTAATATTTAGTATAATCGATATACTAATATTTAATAATAAAAATATAACTCGGTTCCTTCAGTAGTTTAACTAATTATATAAGAACTATAGTATTACTAAAATAGAAAAGATCATAGAGAGAATAGTAAAGTACTATAATATGTAAATAAATAAATAGATAGAAATCCTAGACTTATATTTATAAAGCGATTAGGAGGCCTTCTGTAAGAAAATTAAGAAAGAATTTAAAAATAAGAATATAAAGTAACAGATATATACTAGACGTTTTCTTAAAAATTATAAAAATATAGAATAATAATAAAATGATTAAATCCGCCGGTATATTAGAGAATATACTACTATATTAGTATAAGTTAAGAAGAAGAACTAGTTAAACAATCCTATATAAGCGATCTAGTTCCTAGATAGTTTATTAAAAGCACTTAGAGAGAAAGTCTATAAAAAAGTATATATTAACTTAGACGAGCCAGAATTAATTAAATTTAATAAATATATAAAAGAAGCGAAAAAGTTAATTAAAATAAAGGAGTAATTATAATAATTATAAAGTCTTAATTAGAAACTCCTAAGATTTAATAATATAATATAAAAATATAGAGATCTAGAATATTATAAAAAAATAATAGCTAGATTAAATAAAAACCAGAGGCTATAAGTAAGTAATAATACTAATATAAATAAAATATAAAGTAACGTGAAAAAATTAATCGAAATATTTAGAGCGATAGCTTTACTAATTATAATAATAATTAATTAGAATAACTATCGCCAGCGGGAAATAGTTAATATAATAGATATAAAGAAAAAAATAGGAAATAAAGATAATCTAGCTACAGCTAATAAGTATTTCTATAATAATATAGTAAACTGCCGGATTAATAATTATCTAATATTTAAAAATAATATTAATAATAGACTATATTATCGTTAACGTGGATCATCAGGAGGAAATGTGATTATAATAAAAAGAGAAGAAGAGAAAAATCCTTATATAACTAAAAGAAAAGGGGAGTTATTAATAACAGTAGTTCGTAATATTTATTAAAAAAGAAAAGCGCTATCGGATAATTTAAATTAATTAAAAAATACTATACTTATAGCTAGAGTAAACTTCATCTCGGTTAAAGTAATAAATAAAAATCTAGAATTAAGATAGGAAGATAACCGTATAATAGATAATACAGACGAGAAATATAAAAAATATAATATTAATATATTCGCAGTTTAATAATAGACGAGTAAGAAACGTATTATTAAAAATAAGCTTCCCACGATTAAAATCCTAAAATATAATAGATATATTCCTCCTACGACCTTCAGAGACAATCTAAATAATATTATTATAATTAAAATATTTTATATTAATTTAGTACTAAATAAACGGAAGGATAATAACTAAGATCTGTATAAAAGATTATTAAAAAAGTTAGCACAGAACATTAAGGATTCAACCTATAAAAAAATTATACGGGATAGACTACTAGATCAGAAAATAGAAAATATTACTATTAAAAAGCTAATTAGTCTTATTCTAAGATTATATAAAGTATTCTTTTAAACATATAAATTAGCTAAAAAAAATATATCTTTATTAAAAAACACTGCTCGGATTACTATATAGTATATTAAAAATTTAAAAAGTATTCTAATTAAACGATTACTATTACTATATATAATAAAGACACTACAGACGGAAGTCATGATTAATAATTTAGAGATTTCTATTTTACTAAATACTAGATTAGAACTAAATATTATAAGCTTGGATTTGGTAAATTAATTAAAATTAATTATAAGAACCGGACTACATATTACTATTATTATAGCTAATAAAGGAAAAAGTCTATATCTAGGATATATCGCCGATTTGCCTGTGCAGATAAGAGATATTATTATTTAAACCCCCGTTTTCGTTATATAATAGGCTAAGTAATAGTTAATACTAGGCCGGCCATTCCAGATACAGACATAATATACTATAAAAGTTAAAAGAGATAGAGAAGCGCTCTATACCTTTTATTTTAAAGATAGTAGTAAGAAAATTACTATTAAAATCACTAATCCTGATAACAGCGCTCATTTTAAAAGTAATTTCTAGCTATTAGTAGTAGTCCGGGATTTAAAAATCATAACGGATTTCCTCCTGGGCAGTTATCCGCTATAAAAAATAAAAAAATATCTAGAATAGAGAAGAAAAATATTAAAGAAGATAAAGATTGGATATAACTAGTATTTACTTAAATAGCGGAAAAACTTTTATTCGAAGAATTTAGCGATATTTATTAATTAATTAATATATTAGAAAACGCGTCTATAAAAGCCAGAAACACGTTTTTACATATTTTTAAAGAAGGAGATATTACTTTAAAAGAGTTAACGGCGCGGATATCTAGCAAGAGTATTACTAAGCTATAAAATAGAGCGGAAAGAAGAGCGCTAGCTAAAGTATATACTATATATAAATAGAAGATATAGAAAGTACAGCCGGTTAATAAGATTATAAATAAAAGAAAGAAACCGGAAGGATTAGATAACTAGAAAAAGATATATTTAAATTAATATTATAAGTAACAAGCGCTAGATAAGAAGATAAAATTTAATTAATATTTATATTCTAAGATTGCGGAATTTATTAAAGAAGGAAGATTAATATTTAAATAAGTAGAATAGATATTTATTAAAGATTATCTATTAAAAGAAGAAAAGAAATTACTTTTTAAGATCTTATATAAGAGAGAAAGAGCATTTAGATAGAGCTTTAAAAATATTAGTAGAATTAGACCTAAAGTGGCTCCGCTGTAGCGGATCAGAACCGTACTATATAAAATATAATAAATACTAGTAATTAAAGTATCACGAACACTATATTAAGAAGTCTGTAATATAATTAAAACACGGTTAGAGAGGGGAGTATTAGAAAAAAGTTAAGGATCTTACCGTAATCCCTGGTTTTTAGTTAAAAAGAAGAATAGGGATTACCGATTAATTAATAACACTTAATATATTAATAAAGTAATATATTAAGATACGAATATGCTACCAAATAGTAACAAATTTATTAAAAAATTTATAAATATAATAATAGTATCCTTAATTAATTTCTTCTCTAGTTATAATTAAATTAGATTAGCTAAAGAAGATAAGGATATAATAGCGATTTAAACACCGCTAGAACTAGTAAGGATAATAATAATTATATAAGATAGAACGAATTTAATAACATAATTTATAAGGATTGCTAACAGGATTCTTAAAAATATACTACTAGAAAAAATTCGTATATTTCTTAATAATTACGGAGTTAAAGATCTAAAATCTTAATATAATAACGAATATATTCTTCCAGAAATCCGCCGTTTCGTGTTTAAACATCTAATAAATCTAGATTACTATCTCTATCTAGTTAAGCTTGCTGGTTATATAATTATTATAGAAAAATCTTAGTTTACTATATCTAGATTAAAGATCATGGGATGGGTATATAACTATAATAGAAGATATCCTAAATTAATAAAAGTTAATAAAATCACTTCATAGTCTATCCCCACTACTATTAAAACTATAAGAGAATTTAATAGTCTTATTACAGAGTTTAAAATATATATTAAAAACTATAGTATAGTTATAGAACCATTAACTAGGCTGCTTAGAAAAGAGAGAATATTTAAGTAAACGAAAAAATATAAAGATACGTTTTAAAAGATAAAGACTATTATTATAACATACCTATACACCATACCAATCAACTATATTATATAACTACTAATCATTATTATTTTAGTCGATACTAGTAAAAAAGACTATAGAGGAGCTATAATATAAGAAAGAAACGCCATTCGCCGAGCCACACGCTTTAAATCAGGCGTTTAGAATAAAATAGAGATAAAGTATAATACAGGAAAGCAAGAATACCGTACGGTACTAAAGATATTAAAAAAGTTTAAATACTAGCTATATAGCGTTTATTTCGTGCTAGAAATAGATACTCAGATACTAGTGGCTTAATTTAATTATTTAATAACTAATCTGCCAGGAGCTTTTATCATAAGTTAGATTATATAGATCTAATTATTTGATTTTACAGTTAAACATGTTCCTGGAAAATAGCATGGAATTATAGATATATTATCTAAAAGATTCTAAGTATATTAGGAAGAACCTTATTATAAATATAATATCGATAACTGGATTCAGATATAAATATTAATACTAAATACTAGAGTTATACCGATTAGTATAACGTCTAGAGAGGAATAACTATATTAAGTCCTATTACTTAAATATAATGATAAGTACTAGAAGATTACTCGATATTTAACTACTCTATAAAAATCACTAGTTATGTCTAAGTCAGAATTTTAAAAACTAAAAAAGAAAGTACTAAAGTTTACTATAAAAAATAACTTACTATTTTATCGAGGAATAATTAACGCCCTACTACGTAGAGTAATACCTACTACCGAAAAAATAAAAAAAAATCGTTAAAGAGATGCATAAAGTATTTAGATATAAGAAATAAAAATTAATCTACTATTAAATCTCTACTCGATACTGGTGGCCTAGCTACTACGAGTAGATATCCCAAGTAATAAAAACGTATAGAATTTATTAATTCCGGGACCCTAATCGCACTGAAAAGACACTATATCTAATATAATAATTAATATTATAGAAGAAAGTTAAAATTAATATAATATATATATCTGCCGAAAAAGGATATATTAAAGTAGTATTAGTAATAGAAGATACGAACGGATAGATAAAAAATTATTCTTTAAAAAAACTTACCGCTGCAGCTATTATCTAGTTTATCTATAAAAATATTATATACCGTCATGGAGTGCCAGGAGGTTTTATAATAAATAAAAAATCTAAGAATTAGGTTATAATTTATATTTTAATCTTAAAATATAGGATTTAGAAAGTATATATCTTATTTTATTATTCTAAGACTAATAGAATGGCTAAATATAATAATTATATAATAAAAGATATCTTATCTAAGATAACTGATAAAACTAGTCGCGGTTAGATAGATCACTAATAGACTATATTATTTATAATCTATACTACTATAAAATAGTTAACCGGAATAATACTATACTACTTTTTTATAGGATAAAAAGCCGTTCTGTTTATTAAAGTAGAAATTCTTATCTAGTAGATCCTGCCCTAGTGTAAGATCAGAATTATAAAAGAGCTATTAGCTATATAAGCTAAATAAATAGAGTATAGAGATAATAATATAAAAAAAGTACTACTGCGGATCCGCAGGATGCGTGAATAATAAAAGGAATATTTTAATAATAGAATAAATCTTTAAAAAAAAAAGTTAAAAGTAAGATAGATAGTTCTACTACACAATATAAGACGTCAGCATAATATAACAACGGAGAATAAGATAGGCTTTTAATAGTTAAAATTATATAAAATCCGAGAATGCTGCTATAATACTGGTTTATATAAGATTAAAGAGCTTAATAAGACTCCGTTTTAAAGAACTATTAATAGAAATCACTTAAAATCTTTCTATTAATCTATTATATTTAAGGAATCTCTAGCAGAAGTAAATACTGTAGAAGAGAACTTAGGTAAAATAAATAAAGAAGAGAAAGAAGAAAAGAATAATACTAACTAGATTTTACCGGGATAGAATTTTACTATAGTTATAGACTAGTCTCTATATATTAGAATAAGAAATAAGAAAGTCTTTAATATACTAATTTCTTTTTTTAATTAAATATTTTAATTTCCTTTTCCGGACTAAATATATGCTTTAAAAATCTACTCTAAAACGTATTTTTATATTAACGCGATCCTTTATTAATTTTTATCTACTAAACTATTATTTTATCGATTTTTAATTCTTAAAAATACTAAAACTTATCTAAAATATCTAATATATACCTATCTTAATAATAGAGAGCTAACGGCCCGCTACTGTAATAAGCGGTAATATTAATTAGTTAATAATTATCTAGAACAGCCGTCAGTATTAAAATATTAATAAAATAATACGAACGATTCGAACTACCCTATCTTAGTAATAGTATAAATATTAAACTTAGGTATTATACTCACTTCTATCACACAAAGAAACTATAGAGGGAAATATAGCTATTTTATATAAATATACTATAAACTCCGAAGAGTTCCGTACTACTTATATAATAAAAATTAATTTTAATAGGGAATAGAATAAAGCGAAAAAGATCTCTAAGATAATTAAAGAGCGTAATTAGAAGATAAATAGAATAAAGAAGATTATAAGTATTCGATAGAGCGCTAGAAATACTAAGACGGCTTTTTAATAGATTTTAAATCTTTTTATAGCGAAGGAAATCCGTAATATTATAAATAAAGGAGTTATATAGATAAATATAAAGATTATTATTAACGTCGTCGTTCTAGAAAAACTTAAAAAGTAAGGGCTAGGGCACCGCTGTACTAAATATTTTATTATTAATAACTTTATTAGAGTTATTTAACTTTATAGAGAAAAAGCTTATTAAAATCTGCCCGTTCCGACACGAGGGACTGCTATAAATATTATATTAAATAAGAAAGGATTCTTCTGCGAGCTAAAATAATTATTATCTACTTTAGCTCTACTAGTAACTCTATAGATAAGTAGAGCTTAATTAGTAATAACTTTATCTATATAATTATTAGGATTATCTATATTAATAGATTTATTACGAAGTTTAATAATATTTTTTAGATTTATACTAGGCTTTTCTATATCAGGAATCCTGTTAAACCCGATTATTATTAATACTAATATATTATATAGGGCGGATCGAATTAGTTCTAGCTAATTAGCTAATAGACGTTGGTTAATTAAAAGCGGAAGCGGTTAGAGATAATTAATTAACGGCCCTCTAATAGAAATCTTACTATTTACTCGATCTACTTCGGAATAAATAATTATATTATCTAAATTAACTCCAGCGTATACTAGACGGTTAATAAAAAAAGTATTACTCGTAGTTTAAATGGCTATATCTAATATCGCGGAAGTAATTAATATAGATAAAGATCTGCGGATTCTAAACTAATAAAAAGTTCTAGTTAAAGAGGCAGCGACTGCGAAGAAAAGGTAATATAAGTATTAAAGAGTACTATCTACCGTTCTATAGAAAATTAGTTTATTTAAATTATTAGCTAAAAACAAGCTTCCTGGCTTTATAAGAATGATTATAAATACTACGGTAAAAAAGAACTCTTATTATTATAACTATCTCTATCTTATAGAATCTAAAATAGGACTGTGTACTAACTTGCCTAGAAGAGAATTAAAAGCTTATCTAGAATATCTGCTATTAAACCGTAATAATATTAGAAATATTAAAATATCTAATAAAAGATATAGCTGGTTTAAAAAAGTTAATTATTTAGTAAGACCTAAAAATTTATTAGAGATTTTTTAATATTCGTATAAACCGAAACTATCTCGTATTATAAAGATAACTACGAAATATAACCTTAAAAATCTAATTTTAATTATAAGAGTATTAGTAATTATTAATCTATTTAAAAGCTAGTAGTAAGATAAAGATTTAATCAGTATCCCGGAACTAATAAGTTAACTTAAATAGATTATATTGAAAAAGGTATACGAGGAAATTAGTTATATAATCTTATTTAAAGATTTTCAGCGCGAATTCTTATTATATAATTATTATTAAAGACGCGTGTCGGGTCGAGATAATTATAGATAGTTATGAAATATATATTACTTTATTATCTAGTAGATAATCCGCTAGGATCTATTATATTATACTTGGTATGTCGTACTAAGAAATAACTATTCCTATCGCCTGGTCTCCTACCCGTACTATATAAAATTTATAAAGTAAAGGGATTCTATATTTTTCAGACATATTAATATAGATATTAAACGAGTTATCTTAACTAAATACGGACTGAATACTATCTAAAGATCCGTTTTACTAGATATAGAAAATAACTATAATTACACTATTATTCTGCTAGGAATATATAAATATTTAGTGAAATAGAGAGATAGAGTAATTAGAAAATATAATAAAGATTAATTTATTTTCCTAGTTAATAAAATTAATCTATAATAATTCTTAAGAGAAGATAACTAATATTTTAATATTATATAGACACCCGTCCCATATAAACTTATAGATATATATATTATATACCCCGGTATTCCACACGGGTTAACTGGCTCTACTATAAAAATAAAATAAATTATATTTCTCTAGTATATATCGATACAGGCAGATTATTAAACGTTTAAAATACCCGAAAAAAATATATAGAATAATTTATCCCGTGCCTATTAAGATTTTTTATTTATATTAGCAAGCCCTTCCGGTCTAAGTAATAAATATTTTATAATACTGTATACCTTCCCAGCCGCCGTGCTAGTGAGGGGACTTAGCCCTTTATTAAATATATTAGTAGGGTAGATAAGATAGAATAATTCTTTAATAAAAAAAGATCTTAATTACCTATTTCACGTGAACCGATCTGAAGGTAGGAAATATATTAATAAATAATAGACTAATATAGTAAAAATTACTAATATCTATTTAAAATAAATATTCGAACTAGAGAGAGAGATTTATAAAATTAATTTTTATAAATCTACGCTCTTTATATTTAAAGAGCTATCTACCAGTATTAAACTTCTAGAACTAGCTATAAATTATTATTAAATTATTAGCTTAATATAAAAGCCCTGGCTATTCTTTTTTTATTTTTTTCTTATATAAAATACTTTATTTATATAATTCGTTTATTTATTTCGGATCTCTTATTTTCTACTATTTCTTTTTATATTTATTATTTTATTTTCCTTTTATTTCTTTCAGATATTATTAATCTACAGGTTATAACCTCTACCAAATTAATAATAACTATACTGTGTGTAGTTATATTTAATTAGATAAGGAAAGAATATAAAAAGGGTTAGATATTCGCCTAACATCCTTTTTCGCTTTATATAGCTATACTAATTTATATATATTAAGTATCTCTCACGGTAGTGTAGATATATAATTAATTAAGTTTTTCTCTTCTTATTTTCCTTATCTTAGTAGCTAGGATCTACTAAAATCCTATTATTCAGATATTGCACCGGTAATCCGCCTGTTAAGATCTACCGAGATCTTACTTATTAATTATACTAATAGCCAGGATCCGCTAAAACCCTATTATTTAGATATTATACCGGTAATCCACCTGACAAGATCTATTAAGATCTTATTTATTAACTATACTAGTAGTCAGGATCTGCCGAGATCCTGCTATTTAGCGCGTTGTTGTGTGGTTGATTACGTGGTCTACTATATCTCACATTGCCGGATTATCTCCCGTTGTAGGATTACAGCTGCAGACCCCTTTTACACTAGTAGTAAGTATGACGAAGTTCTGGTATAAATACTATATTAACTTTCTCTAGTAATATAATAATTAGATAGAGTATATATATCCTCTATTTATAGCTTATAAAGACCGTCTAATCTAAGTTAGTAATTCTTTTTTAATCTTAAGCTAGTTATATACAGATTATCCTATCTCTAGTTTAGAAAACTAAGTAAGTTAATAAAAAATTAAATCTATAAGTAAGCTCGAGGTCAGAAATAAATAATATTACTAAACTATATAGAGTAAAAGTAGTAAATCTAAGTTTTATTTTAGCTATATTTTAAGTCCTAATAATTATAAATCAGAGATAGAAATCTAGTTAATCCTATATATAAATATATATTATATAGAAATCTAGTTAATTTTTATTATTTTATATCTTATACGAACTTTTTTAAGAGTTATTACTAAATTATAATATATTCTACTACTTCCTGCGGTCTTTTATAGTATTTAATATTATTCTAGAGAAAAATAAAATTAAATTTTATTTATTTTAGTCCCAAAGATCACGGTAATCTAGATATAATCTTAAAGGTAGGCTCCCTATTAATAAAAAACTTTTTAAAAAGTCTAGAATATAAGAACGGTATTAACTAAAATAATAAAGTTTATATATATAATCCGACGAATTAAGCGTTATAATTACTTAAAAAAGAACCTATAGTTAGTTTATTAGATAGATATATATTATAAATTAATATATAGTTAACTCTCCGAACTAAATTCTACGTTAATTATTCTAGCTCTATTATTAATAGTATAGAATAAGATATTAAATAGGTTTTTTAGAGAAATTTTAAAAAGTAATAATATAAAACTATTTTTCGTTATATATAATTATTTAGTCGCAGAAAGCCTGCAGAGTTAAATAAAATATTTATTATAGTTAAAGAATATTATTAAATATATTATAAGAATCTATTTTTCTAAGAGTATTTAGGGCAACTAGATAACTAATTATAAATATTATATAGTAAGAGTATATTATAGTCTTTAATTTAAAAATATATTAGATTTATATCCATACAGATAATAGGAAATATATTATAATATACGAGAATTATACTAATTATACGCAGCTTAATCTTCAGATACTAATAAAGACCATAGTTTAAATTATAAATACTTATTAATAATATTACGATATAAGCTGTAAAAAAGAAAAAAGCTGTTCTTATAAATATATAGTTTATAAGTTTAAGTAGTATGCGGTAAAAATATAAAAGTATCTAGAATAGTCGCGGATTTTAATAACTTATATATAATTAATAATATAATTAATAATTAAACCCGGCCAAGTATTTTCTGGTTATAATAGATACTACTAATCTATTTTTATATAACTAATATACTTTCTTAACTATATATTTAGTTAGGTATTAAAAAATTTGGCTAAAGCTTCCTATAATAAAAACTAAAATAATATATAATAAATAATAAGTACGGAAGATATTTTTACGGCTAGTATTATTATCTATAATCTTATATTACTAATATAGATAATAACTAGCGACTAAATTTAAAAAATTATAAAAAGTTTACTAATATAAAAAGACTAATAGTTCTCAGACTATTATTTTTATTATTTATTAATATATTAGTTAGTCTGTTTTCTAGAATCTTTATACTTTAGTATAATCTGACTAATAGATTAGATTAAGAGTTTCTTCTTAATAGAATTCGTTAAATATAATAGCTAAAATAGCGTGCAGATATCTCGTAATATCTAAATACTAGCTATTATTATAGTTCTTCTTATCCTAGTAATTTTCTATCTTTAGTAGATTCCACTACAGTGGTATCGAATAAAGTTTAAAAGTATACCTTAGCTCGAGAAGCTTTTTACTAATGATAGCTAATAATACGTTGTATACGGGATTGATCCGTTTAAATTTAAACTAATTAGAAGTTAACTTGCGATTTTAATCTATATATATAAATACTCTCTTATTCTTATATAAAACGGAAGAATTAATCTTTCTTCTGAATCACGATTTACAACAGTCCTAGTCCTTAGGCTTAAATCCACTTTGTTACAGCCTCAGAATAAAGAAATGAATCTTATTATAGGTTAGATACGAAGACACTAAGCTGAAGAAGAGAAAGAAAGAAAAATAACAGAACTTAGTAAATTAAGGAGAATAAATAGTAGAAGAGGAATATAAATAAGCTAAATATTATAGTTATTCTAATCCTCCTGCAATCTTAATCTAAAATCTTAATATCTGGTTTCTACTGTCTTGGTAACCCTTACAGGATTTAGATATTTAAATCGGGATTTAGATATTTAAATACCTAGATTATTATATTATTCTTCTTTCTAAAAATATAGTTACTCTTAACTGGTCGATATCTTAAAGTGCGGATTAGCGGATATAATAGAAATAATAGAAAATAGATCTTTTTAATCAGAGCTAAAGAAGAAAACTAATTTTAGTTAAAATTCTTTATATCTAGATCCCGTACCGCGATACTCAATTATTATTAAGATAATCCGGAAGGAACTCGTTATTTTTAATAGCTATAAGCTAAAAAGATAAATAAATAGAAGATCTAGAAAGCTCGAGATACTACTTATAAAAGTTATAAATAAAAAATAATAAATTCTTAAAATTCCTTACCGGATATTAGGTATTATTATTATTATATCTAATTTATTTAACATAATATTAGAGTCTCCAATAATATAGTTAATAAATAAGAATTTACTCTACCTTCTATTTTTCTTAATTATTAACCTCGACCGGTTCCTATAAGTTAAAAATTTATTTTATTAAAAAGACAGACTTACTGACACGCTGTAACTTCTTAAATATAAATACTAGATAGACTTTTATTAATTTAGATAGATTAAATAAATAAGAGTAATCTCTTTTCTTAAGAATCTTAAAAAGATTTAATATTTACTAATTAAGTTTCCGACTAAGGCGTTCTATATTTTAATTTCTTATTATTATTATAATTAAATTATTAGATTCGAAATTAGCTTCTCTATAATATTAATTTATCTAGATCTATTAGCGCTACTAAATCTAATAAATATACCTTTTTATATAATTCTATATCTTCTCTAATCTTCGTGCTATAATATAAGCTTATTATTCTTTAACCTATAATTTATAAAATATAGAAGCTTCTTACCAGTTAAAAAATATATATAATTTAAATTCTTTTTTAATAAAGAATAGAGACACTCCGGTAGACTTATATAGTAATATTATTATTATAAAGTCTATTATAAGTAATAAGTCCGGCCAGTTATTTTAATAGTAGTTTACGAAGGATTATAATTATTAAATAATATATTAATTAACTATCTCTGTTCTTTTATTAGTCTGAGAATAATATCTAGAGAATAATTTTAATTTAATTTCTAAAATCTTATAGAGCTTTATTTAGAATTTAAAAATAAATTATTTTTTTTTATTAAAAACTATTATATCCGGGAGACCTGTCCACGGATAGACTTATTATAAAAATAATTAAGCTATTTCTTTTACCGTGATAATCTTAAAATAGAATATAGATATAGCTCGTTTATTAAATCTGTCTACTATTATAAAAATATTATTATAATCTCCTTCTTTAGCTAGAAGCAAAGATCGGAAATCTATTTTTATATATTATTAAAATTAATTAGGGATTAAGAACGGCTGAAGAAATCTAAAAGATAAGTTTTTTTAAATATAATAATATTAATAGACTAAACAGTTATTAATATATCGGTTTATATTCTTACTTTAGATAGACCACTAATATCGGGCTTTAACTAGTTACTTTATTTTATTTTTTCTAGAATAAGTAATTAAAGATTATTAATAGATCTTATTAAGTAAACGGGCTCGAAGGTCTCCTTTATCTAATATAACTAATTATTCTTAAAAGAAGAGTTTCCTATTAAGTAATCTTTAATTAAAATCTTTTATTATTATTTTATTTTAGAATTCAGCGAGTTCCTGTGAATTATAATTAGTATAAAGAAGATAATTAATTATTTTTAATTTAATATCTACTAAAATAAGTTTAATTAGAAATATACCCTCTTCGAGGTATTTCTTAGAAAAAAAGATCTAAGATTAATATTCTATATCTACTAGTCTATCTTATCTAGTTAATATATTTATTAAAGTATTTTATTTTCTAGGCTAATATTGTAAAAGGGGTCAGGCATTCACCTGACATCCCTTTTCGCCCTGCGCAGCCATACCAGCTCATATATATTAAGCGCCTCTCACGGCAGTGTAGATATATAATTAATTAAGTTTTTCTCTTCTTATTTTCTTTATCTTAGCAGCCAGGATCCGCCAGGATCCTATTATTTAGGTATTACACTGGCAATCCGCCTATTAAGATCTACTAAGATCTTATTTATTAATTATACTAGCAGCTAGAATCCGCCGGGACTCTATTATTCAGGTATTATACCGGTAATCTACCTAATAAGATCTACCAAGATCTTATCTATTAACTATACTAGTAATTAGAATCTGCTGAGATCCTGCTATTTAACATATTATTATATAATTAATTACGTGGTCTACTATATCTCACATTACTAGATTATCTCCTGTTATAGAATTATAGCTATAGATCCTTTTTATATCTTAGTAATTAACGCAGGGGATAATAATTAAGTATATATTTTAACTAAAATAGGAAATTACCTTAGCTTAACAGAAAAGGAGGCGGCAGTTATAAAATTATAAAAATCCAAGAATCTAATATATCACATCGTGTTAATAAGACAGAATATAACGGACTAGAAAAGAGGAATTTAAGAAAATAGATATATATACTATCTTATACAGATAAAAAGCAGAATAAGTAAATAAAAAAAGAGTAAATATTTATAAAAAGTATATTAAATTAATCTCGCGAAATTATAGCAACTATAATACCTAGGGCGTTTATAATACTAATATTAATACCTAATATAACCGATATACTAGTATTTAATAATAAAAATATAACTCGATTTCTTTAATAATTTAACCGATTATGCAAGGACCATAATATTACTAAAATAGAAAAAATTATAGAGAGAATAGTAAAGTACTATAATATGTAGATAAGTAAGTAGATAAAAACCCTAAACTTATATTTATAAAGCGATTAGAAGGCCTTCTATAAGAAAGTTAAAAAAGAATTTAAAAATAAAGATATAGAATAATAGATATACACTAAACATTTTCTTAAAAACTATAAAAATATAGAATAATAGTAAGACGATTAAATCCGCTAGTATATTAAAAAATACACTACTATATCAGCACAAGTTAAGAAAAAGAATTAGCTAGATAATCCTATATAGACGATCTAGTTCCTAGATAGCTTACTAAAAGCATTTAGAGAGAAAGTCTATAAAAAAGTGTGTATTAACTTAGACAAGTTAGAATTAATTAAATTTAGTAAATATATAGAAGAAGCGAAAAAGTTAATTAAAATAAAAGAATAATTATAATAATTATAAGATCTTGGTCAGAAACTCCCGAGATTTAATAATATAATATAAAAATATAGAGATCTAGGATATTATAAAAAAATAATAACCAGACTAGATAAAAATCAAAAGTTACGAGTAAGTAATAATACTAGTATAAATAAAATATAAAATAATGTGGAAAAATTAACCGAAGTATTTAAAGCGATAGTTTTACTAATTATGGTAATAATTAATCAAAATAACTATCGCTAACGGAAAATAATTAATATAATAGACACAGAGAAGAAAACGGGAAATAAAAATAATCTAATTATAGCTAATAAATATTTCTATAATAATATAGTAAACTACCGGATTAATAATTATCTAATATTTAAAAATAATATTAATAATAGATTATATTATCGTTAATATAGATTATCAGGAGGAAATATAATTATAATAAAAAAAGAAAAAAAGAGAGGTCCTCATGTGGCTAAAAGAAGGAAGGAACTATTAATAATAGTAGTTCGTAATATTTATTAGAAAAGAAAAGCGCTATCAGATAATTCAAATTAATTAAAAGATATTATACCTATAATTAAAATAAACTTCATCTCGGTCGAAGTGATAGGTAAAGATTTAGAATTAAGATAAAAAAATAACTATATAACAGACAATACAGACGAGAAATATAAAAAATATAATATTAATATATTTATAGTTTAATAACAGGCGAGTAAGAAACGTATTATTAAGAATAAGCTTCCTACGGTTAGAATCTTAAAATATAATAGATATATTCCTTCTGCGATTTCCGGAGATAATTTAAATAATATTATTATAATTAAAATATCTTATATTAATTCGGCACCAAATAAGCGGAAGAATAATAACTAAGATTTATATAAAGGACCGTTAAAGAAGTTAGCACAGAATATTAAAGATTTAACCTATAAAAGAGTCATACAGAACAGACTACTAGATTAGAAAATAAAAAATATTACTATTAAAGAGCTAATTAGTCTTACTCTAAAATTATATAAAGTATTCTTTTAAATATATAAATTAGCTAGGAAAAATATACCTTTACTAGAGAATACTACTTAAATTACTATATAATATATTAAGAATCTAAAAAGTATTCTAGTTAAACGATCACCATCGCTATATATAATAAAGACACTACAGACGGAAGTCATGATTAATAATCTAAAAGTTTCTATTTTACTAAATACTAGATTAGAACTAAATATTATAAGCTTAAATTTAATAAATTAATTAAAACTAACTATAAGGACCGGACCACGTATTACTATTATTATAACTAATAAAGAAAAAAGTCTATGCCTGGAATACGTCGCTAATTTACCTGTATAGATAAGAAATATTATTATTTAAACCCCCGTTTTCGTTATACAGCAGGCTAAGTAATAATTAATATTAGGCTGGCTATTCCAGATACAGATATAATATATTATAAAAATTAAAAAAGATAAAGAAGCGCTCTATGCCTTCTATTCTAAAGATAGTAATAGGAAAATTACTGTTAAAATCGCTAATCTTAATAATAGCGCTCGTTTTAAAAACGATTTCTAGCCATTAGTAGCAGTCTAAGATTTAAAAATTATAGTAGACTTCCCTCTAGGCAGTTATCCGCTATAAAAAATAAAGAAATACCTAGAATAGAGAAGGAAAATATTAAAGAAGATAAAGATTAGGTACAACTAGTATTTATTTAAATAACAGAAGAACTTTTATCCGAAGAATTTAGTAATATTTATTAATTAATTAACACGTCGGAAAACGCGTCTATAAAAACTAAAAACACGTTTTTATATATTTTTAAAGAAGAAGATATTACTTTAGAAAAGTTAACAGCGCGAATATCTAGTAGGAGTATTACCGAGCTATAAAATAGAGTGAAAAAAAAAGCGCTAGCTAAAGTATATATTATATATAAATAGAAAGTATAGAAAGTACAGCCGGTTAATAAAATTATAAATAAAAGAAAGAAACCAGAAGAATTAAATAACTAGAAAAAGATATATTTAAATTAATATTATAAGTAACGAGCACTAGATAAGAAGATAAAATTTAATTAATATTTATATTCCAGGATTGCGGAATTTATTAGAAAAAGAAAATTAATATCTAAATAAGTAGAACGGATACTTATTAGGGATTATCTATTAAAAGAAGAAAAAGAGTTACTTCTTAAAATCCTATATAAGAGAGAAGAAGTACTTAAATAGAGCTTTAAAAATATTAGTAGAATTAGATCTAAAGTGGCTCCGCTGCAGCGGATCAGAACCGTACTATATAAAGTATAGTAAATACTAATAATTAAAATACCGCGAGCACTATATTAAGAAGTCTGCGATATAATTAGAACACGATTAGAGAAGGGAATATTAGAAAAAAATTAAGGATCTTATTATAATTCTTAGTTTTTAGTTAAAAAGAAGAATAGAGATTACCGATTAATTAATAATACTTAATATATTAATAAAATAATATACCGAGATGCGAATATACCACTAAATAATAATAAATTTATTAAGGAGTTTACAGGTATAGTAATAATATTCTTAATTAATTTCTTCTCTAGCTATGATTAAATTAGATTAGCTAAAAAAGATAGAAATATAATAATAATTTAAATACTGCTAGAGCTAATAAGGATAATAATAATTATATAAAATAAAACAAATTTAGTAGCATAGTTCGTAAAGATTACTAGCAGAATTCTTAAAGATATATTACTAGAAAAAGTTTATATATTTCTTAATAATTATAGAGTTAAAGATCTAAAATCTTAATATAATAATAAATATATCCTTCCAGGAATCCGTCGTTTCGTGTTTAAGCACCTAATAAATCTGGACTATTATCTCTATCTAGTTAAGCTTACTAATTACACAATTACTGCGGAGAAGTCTTAGTTTATTATATCTAGATTAAAGATCATAGGATAGGTATATAACTATAATAGAAGATATCCCGAATTAGTAAAAGTCAATAAAATCACTTCATAGCCTACCCCCACTACTATTAAAATCGTGAGAGAATTTAATAGTCTTATTATAAAATTTAAAATATATATTAAAAACTATAGTATAGTTATAGAACCATTAACTAGGCTACTTAGAAAAAGAAAGATATTTAGATAGATAAAAAAATATAAAGATACGTTTTAAAGAATAAAGGCTATTATTATAATATACCTATATATTATACCAATTAACTATACCATATAACTACTAATTATTATTATTTTAGTCAATACTAGTAAAAAAGACTATAGAGAAACTATAATATAAAAAAAAGACACCATTCACCAGGCCGCACGCTTTAAATCAGACGTTTAGAATAAAACAAAGATAAAGTATAATATAAAAAAGCGAGAATACCGTGCGGTACTGAAGATATTAAAAAAGTTTAAATACTAGCTATATAGTGTCTATTTCGTGCTAGAAATAGATACTTAGATATTAATGGCTTAACTTAATTATTTAGCGATTAATCTACTAGGAGCTCTTATCACAAGTTAGATTATATAGATCTAATTATTTAATTTTACAGTTAAATATGTCCCTAGGAAACAGTATAAAATTATAGATATGTTATCTAGAAGACTCTAAATATATTAGAAAGAACCTTCTTATAAATATAATATTAATAACTAGATTCAGGTGTAAATATCAATACTAAATATTAGAATCATACTAATTAGTACAACGTCTAGAGAGGAATAACCACATTAGATTCTACTACCTGAATATAATAATAAGTACTAGAAGATTATTTAATATCTAATTACTCTATAAAAGCTACCAACTATATCTAAGTTAGAATTTTAAAAATTAAAAAAGAAAGCACTAAAGTTTATTATAAAAAATAATTTATTATTTTATTAAGGAATAATTAACACCCTATTATATAGAGTAATACCCACTACCGAAGAAGCGAAAAAAATTATTAAAAAAATATATAAAGTATTTAGATATAAGAAATAAGAATTAACCTACTATTAAGTCTCTACTTAATATTAATAGCCTAGCTACTACAAGCAGGTATTCTAAGTAGTAAAAACGTGCAGAATTTATTAATTCCGGGACCCTAATCGCACTGAAGAGATATTACACCCGATATAATAATTAATATTATAAAAAAAAGTTAGAATTAATATAATATATATACCTGCTAAAAAAGAATATATTAAAGCAGTATTAGTAACAGAAGATACGAGCGGATAAATAAAAGACTATTCTCTAAGAAAACTTACCGCTGCAGCCGTTATCTAATTTATTTATAAAGATATTATATACCGTTATAGAGTGCTAAAAGGTTTTATAATAGATAAAAAATCTAAGAATTAGGCTGTGATTCACGTTCTAACCTTAAAATACAGGATTCGGAAAGTATATATCTCATCTTATTATTTTAAGACTAATAGAGTGGCCGAATATAATAATTATATAATAAAAAATATCTTATTTAAGATAACTAATAGAACTAGCCGCGGTTAGATAGATTATTAGTAGGCTATATTATTCGTAATCTGTACCACTATAAAATAGTTAACCGGAATAATATTATACCGCTTTTTTATAGGACAAGAAGCCGTTCTATCTATTAAAGTAGAAATTCCTACCTAGTAGGTCCTGCCCTGGCGTAAGGTCAGAATTATAAAAAAGCTATTAGCTATATAGGCTAGGTAAATAGAACGCAGAAATAATAATATAAAAAAAACACTACTGCGGATCCGTAAGATGCGTGAATAATAAAAGGAATATTTTAATAATAGGATAAATCTTTAAAAAAAGGAGTTAAAAGTGGGATAGATAGTTTTATTATATAATATAAGATATTAGCATAATATAATAACGGAAAATAAGATAGGTTTTTAATAATTAAAATTATATAAAATCCAAGAATACCGCCATGATACCGGTTTATATAAGATTAAAGAGCTTAATAAGACCCCGCTTTAAAAAACTATTAATAGAAATCACTTAAAACCTTTCTATTAATCTATTATATTTAAGAAATCTCCAGCAGAAATAAATACTATAGAAAAGGATCTAGGTAGAATAAATAAAGAAGAGAAAAAAAAAAAAAATAATATTAACTAGATTCTACCGGGATAAAATTTCGCTATAATTATAAATTAGCTTTTATATATTAGAATAAGAAATAAGAAAATCTTTAGTATACTAATTTCCTTTTTTAACTAAATATTTTAATTTCTTTTTCCGGACTAAACGCGCGCTTTAAAAATCTACTCTAAAATATATTTTTATATCGACGCGATCCTTTATTAATTTTTATCTACTAAATTATTATTTTATCGATTTTTAATTTTTAAAAATATTAAAACTTACCTAAAATATCTAATATACACCTATCTTAATAATAGAGAGCTAACAGCCCGCTATTATAATAGATAATAATATCAATCAGCCAGTAATCGTCTAGAATAGCTATTAATATTAAAATATTAATAAAATAATATAAACGATTCGAACTGCCCTATCTTAATAATAGTATAAGTATTAAACTTAGGTATTATACTCACTTCTATTATATAAAGAAGCTATGAAGGGAAACATAGCTATTTTATATAAATATATTATAGATTCTGAAGAGTTCCGTATTATTTATATAATAAAAGTTAATTTTAATAGAAAATAAGATAAAATAAAAAAGGTCTCTAAGATAGTCGAAAAGCGTAATTAGAAGATAAATAAAATAAAAAAGACTATAAGTATTCGATAAAGCGTTAAAAATACTAAGACGGTCTTTTAATAGGTTTTAAACCTCTTTATAGCGAAGAAAATCTATAATATCGCGAATAGAGGAGTTATATAGATAGATATAAAGACTATTATTAATATCGCCGTTCTAGAAAGACTTAAAAAATAAGAGCTAAGATATTATTATACTAAATATCCTATCGCCGGCGACTTTACCAGGATTATTTAATTTTATAAGAAAGAAGCTTATTAAAATCTGCCCGCTCTAATATAAGAGACTACCGCAGGTATTATACTAGATAAAGAAAGATTCTTCTATAAGCTAAAATAATTATTATCTACTTTAGCTCCGCCAGTAACTCCGTAGATAAGTAGAGTTTAACTAATAATAACTTTACCTGTATAATTACCAGGATTACCTATATTAATAGATTTATTATAAAGCCTAATAATATCTTCTAGATTTATATTAGGCTTTTCTATATCAGGAATCCTGTTAAACCCGATTATTATTAATACTAATATATTATATAAGACGGATCGAATTAGCTCTAGCTAATTAGCTAACAGATATTAGTTAATTAAAAATAAAAGTAATTAGAGATAATTAACTAGCGGCCTTCTAGTAAAAATCTTATTACTTATTTAATTTACTCTAGAATAAATAATTATATCGCTTAAATTAACTCCAGCGTATACTAGATAATTAATAAAAGAAACGTTACTCGTAACTTAAATAACTATATTTAATATCACGGAAGTAATTAATATAAACGAAGATTTACAGGTTCTAGACTAGTAAGAAGTTCTAGCTAAAGAGACAGCGACTGTGAAGAAGGAATAATATAAATATTAAGAAATATTATCTGCTATTCTATAAAAAATCAGTTTATTTAAATTATTAGCTAAAAACGAGCTTCCTAGCTTTATAAGAATAATTACAGATATTATAGTAAGAAAAAACTTTTATTACTATAACTACCTCCGCTTTACAGGATCTAAAATAGGACTATATATTAATTTATCTAAAAGAGAACTAGAAGCTCGTCTGGAATACCTACTACTAAATTATAATAATATTAGAAATATTAAAGTATCTAGTAAGAGATATAGCTAGTTTAAAAAAGCTAATTATCTAGTAAGACCCGAAGATTTATTAAAGATTTTTTAATATTCGTATGAACCGAAACTACCTCGTATTATAAAAATAACTACGAAATATAGTTTTAAGGATCTAATTTTAATTATAAAAATATTAGTAACTACCGATCTACTTAAAAGCTAGTAGTAAGATAAAGATTTAATTAGTATTTCGGGACTAATAAGTTAGCTTAAATAGACTATACTAAAGGAGGTATACGAGAAAATTAATTATATAATTTTACTTAAGGGTTTTTAGCGCGAATTCTTACTATATAATTATTATTAAAGATACATATTAGGCCGAGATAACTACGAATAACTATAAAATATATATTACTTCGTTACTTAGTAGATAATCCGCTAAGATCTATTATATTATACTTAGTATATCACACTAAGAAACGACTATTCCTATTATCTAGTCTTCTACCCGTACTACGTAAAGTTTATAAAATAAGGGGATTCCACGTTTTTTAGACATATTAATATAGATATTAAATAAGCTGTTTTAACTAAATGCGGATTAAATACCATCCAAGAATCCGTCTTACTAGATATAGAAAATAACTATAATTATACTACTATTCTACTAAAAATATATAAATATCTAGCGGAATGGAGGGACAGAGTAATTAAAAAATATAATAAAAATTAATTTATCTTCCTAATTAATAAAATCGGTCTATAATAATTTTTAAAAGAAAACAGCTAGTACTTTAATACTATATAGATACCCGTTCTATATAAATCCACGGATATATATATCACACATCCCGGTATTCTATATAGATTAACTAGCCCCGCTATAAAGATAAAATAAACTATACTCCTCTAATATATATTAATATAGGCAGATCACCAGACGCTTAAAATACTCGAAGAAAATATATAAAATAATCTATTCTATATTTATTAAAATCTCTTATCTACACTAATAAGCCCTTCCGGCTTAAGTAACAGGTATTTTATAATATTATATATCTTCCTAACTGCCGTGCCGGTAAAAGGACTTAGCTCTTTATTAAATATACTAGTAAAATAGATAAGATGAGATAATTCTCTAGTAAAGAAAGACCTTAATTATTTATTTTATATAAACCGATCTGAAGGCAGAAAATATATTAATAAATAATAAACTAATATAGTAAAGGTTACCAGCACCTATCTAAAGTAAGTATTTAAACTAGAGAGGGAGATTTATAAAATTAATTCTTATAGATCTACGCTCTCTATATTTAAAGAGTTATTTACTAATATTAAACTCCTAGAGCTAGCTGCAGATTATTATTAAATTATTAATCTAATATAAAAGTCCCGACCATCCTTTCTTTATTTTTTTTTTATATAAAATACTTTATTTATATAATTTATTTATTTATTTTAGATCTCTTATTTTCTGCTATTTCTTTCTATATTTATTATTTTATTTTCCTTTTATTCTTTTTAAATGTTATTAGTCTACAGATCACAACCTTTACTAAATTAATAATAATTATACTATGTATAGTTATATTTAACTAGATAAAGAAAGAATATAAAAAGAGTTAGATATTTACTTGATATCCCTTTTCGCTCTACGTAGCTATACCGGCTTATATATATTAAGCGCCTCTTACGGTAGTATAAATACATAATTAATTAAGTTTTTCTTTTCTTATTTTCTTTATCTTAGTAGCTAGGATCCACCGGGATCCTATTATTCAGGTATTACACCGATAATCCGCCTATTAAGATCTACCAAGATCTTACCTATTAATTATACTAGTAGCTAGGATCCGCCGGGACCCTATTATTTAGATATTATACCGGTAATCTACCTGATAAGATCTACCGAGATCTTATCTATTAACTGTACTGGCAGTCAGGATCTGCTGAGATCCTGCTATTCAGCGCGTTGTTGTGTGGTTGATTACGTGGTCTACTATATCTCGTATTGCCGGATTGTCTCCCGTTGTAGGATTACAGCTGCAGACCCCTTTTACAATATCTAATTAGAAAATAGAAGTATAATAGAAACTCTACCTATCTCGCTTACCGGGCGTTTAACTTCTTAGTAGTTATAAAGTATTTAAATACCTAATAATCTATAAAGATGCTAAACTATTTTATCTTTTATAACCCCTTTAACTTAGCTCGCCATTTCTCTAATACTCTAATAATGGCTAGTATTTTTTTATTATAAATTCTGTAGTTAATCTCTGCTAGTACTATTATCTTAGAGAAGAAGATAATAGAATACTATTACTAATTTTTCTTTTATAGCTAAGATAATACTCTAGAAACTATTCTATCGCTGGTATTAATCTCTAGCTTAGTAAACTAATTTAGATTATAATAAGTAAGAACTAGAATAAAAAAAAGTACTATCTTTAAGTTCTAGAAAGTATCTTAATATTATTAATTCTATATATATAAAATATTTACTCTAATTAAACGATTCAGAGATTTTATCTTTTAATTATAATATTTAATAAATCTTCGATAGAAGTTGTAGAAACCTAAGAATAATTATATATTTTTAATAGTTAATAGTACTTTCTAGCTCTAAATTATAGTAATTTTTTTATTATTAACCGCGATATTATTAGTAGAGATAATAAAGCCGAGATACTTTATTCTAGTTATATAGAACTCGTATTTCTTTAATAAAATTTATAATCTAGTATCTCAGAGTCTCTGAAATATTAGTTTAATATATTTTTAATATTTAATCTCGTTATTACTATAAATAATTAGATTATTAATAAAGACTGTTATAAACCGGTCTAGATAATTTAAGAAGATATTATTTATTAGATATTAGAAGATCGCGGGTTTATTAATTAATCTAAAAAATATAATTTAATACTTATAGGTTTCGTATCAAGTTTAAAAAGTAATTAATTCTTTAGAATTTAAATTTATACGGACTCTATAAAATCTTTATTAAATATTAATCTTAGTAAAGATTTTTACACGTATTAGCCGGTCCATGATTTTATCTACTAGAGAAAGAGGATATTAATCTTTTTTAATAATTATATTTAATTTTTAATAATTTATATAGAATTATAATCCCCCTCCGGACTTCTTAGCTATTAAAATTAGGAAGATAAATAATATATTACTAAAGATAATAAAACCTTTTACTAAATTATTTATAATATATTATTTTACCGCTTCTAACTCTTCAGTATTTATCTTATATAAAGGCGAGTATTTTAAAAAAAGCTTTTCTTTTAGCTCTATCTTATAATTATAGTCTTAATTCGGTAGAAGAATATTTAATTATATTTTTAAAAAAATATCAGCGAACTCTCGGTATTATATAAATAATTATTTTTAAATTTTATTTAACTCTTTCCAGGCAGAGTCTTTCTTATAAATAATAATTTTATTTAACTAGTATAGTAAGATAGTAAATACTTTACTATTATTTCTTCGGATATATTAAGAGAAGCTGATAATACTAATTATTATAATATCTAGTTAAACGGGAGTTAATAATTACCTATCTTTTTAATTAAAACCGATTTTCTTTCTCTAATTAAAAAAGAGTTAGGAAAAATAGATTTTTTAATTAAAATCTAAAATCTTCTAGCTCTGGTTGAAATTTAGCTTTTTTTTAATTAAGACTTTTTTTATTTTATTTAAAGATTACGTATAATCCTGAATTTAAGTTTTAGAGGGTCTATATTATTCCCTATTCTATTATTTATTCTATATTTTTCTATTTATTAATCTATCTCTGCGAGCTATATCTTTCTAATAGTTCTAATTTATTTTAAATCTCTATAAGATATTTTTAAAAAAATTCTATAATCCTTTTATTTATATTTCTTCTACTAGAGTAAGCTTATTAGGCTAAATCAGCCGTTTTTAATAATAATTAAGTAGAACTTTATACTTACTTAATTATAGCTTCTTAAGTATAATATCGTGCCTTTCCAGCTCTACGAGAATAAACAGTACTTAGTTTTATTATTAATTATCTACTATTAAATCTAATATTATTATATATTTAATTAATATAGTAGATTTTCCGTCAAATCCTGCTACAGGGATTTAGTACTTTAGTAGAATTAACTATATTTAGTAGTACTTTGCGAGAAGGTTCGCTATTAAAATATTTATAAAATAAAGACTATTTACTCTAATATTAATTAGTATTTTTATAATAAAAAATATTCTATTCTTTACTACCTAAGTCTAGATTATAAAATAATTATTAGAATTCCCTAGTAGTTTCTGAAGATTAATCTAAATATATTATTTAATATAAACTTTATCTAGAATAGAGACTTTTTCTAGATATTCTTTTTTTTCTATTAATTAGAGGTTTCAGTACCCTTATTTTATAAATCTAGTATTTTTAGCGGAGTAGGGTTCTTATTAAGATAATTAATAGAACGATGTTCTTATTTAAAGTAGTTAAAATATTTATTTTCTCTTATTAACTAGTTTTACTAGTTTTTATTAATATAACGTAGTTCTTAAGATTATTTAGGGACTTTATTTAATTTCGGATTTTTTTTATTTACTAAAAATAGATTTTTTATATTAAAATAATTTCTGGGGTATCTCTGATCTATAATTTCTAGATTATTAATTATAGTAGAATAGTATTCTGAAAACCTATTAAATAAGTAGATATCTTTATTATATTTTATAATAGTTATCTCCTATAATTTACGAGAGAGTTTCTAATAAAGCTTATTTTTTAAATCTTTATTATAGATTTTAACTTTAGACGCGATGTAGATAAATTTAAATAAAAATTTATAAAATTTATTATTTTTCTTTATTTATAAATTCCTGAATTTATTCTTCGCGATAATAACTTAATTTAGGTTATAATAGATATTCCGAAGATATTTTAATATTTTATTTTTATCTTTATATCTATCTCCTCTAGTTTATTAACGCGAGACTAGATATTATAAGATCTTTTTTTTAATTTAACTCTGCACGTAGGTCATGCGTAATTTTAGAATAATATAGTAATCCTAGTTAGCTCGTAGTTTTATATTTATTAAGATAATCTAGTTATTAAAACGCAATTTTTTTTTATTTAATAAGCAAGGCGGGTTAGGAAGTTTAATTAATTTTATAATTATATTTTTAACTAGAGCCTAGATCTAGATTTTTAGTTTAATTACTCTAGTTATTAGATAGTTAATCTCGGCTTTAGTTTTATTAGTTTTTTTTATAAATTCTTTTTTTAACGCCGCAGCTCGGGCTTTCTAATCTTCTAAGATAGTTTTATACTTATTAATTTAAATTTTAAGTTAGTTAATTCGTTCTAGGGCCTCGTTTAAGAGATTCTTTACTATCTAATATAGATAATTCGGGTTATCTTTATAATATTAGAGGAATTCATTTTTCGAAATTAGTTTATCTTCTATCTTATTTCTACTTAATAGAGAGATTAGGCGTCGGAGGGATTTAGTATAATTTAAATATATTATAATTAATTAGTCACGATTTAATTAAAATTAAAATTAGTTTAGTTAATTTAATTAGTTCTACAGCTGTTATCGCCGCTACACGCGTAGAGATTTAATATCTAGTTAAAGATAGACTAACTAGGTTGGGATGTCTGTATCGATTAAATGCTGGAAAAGGATTTAGTAAATTTAGTATAATATTACAGCCTTAGAATAAAGAAATAAATCTTATTATAGATTAGATACGAAGATACTAAGCTGAAGAAGAGAAAGGAAGAAAAATAATAGAACTTAATAAATCAAGGAGAATAAATAGTAGAAAAGGAATATAAATAAGCTAAATATTATAGTCATTCTAATCCTCCTGTAATCTTAACCTAAAACCTTAATATCTGGTTTCTGCTATCTTGGCAACCCTTACGGGATTTAGATACTTAAATCGGGATTTAGATGCTTGAATGCCTGGATCGTCACACACTTAACGTTCTAGCAGGGAAAATCAAGGCATTGCTAATTCTGAAAAGATAGTACTAGGATTATAATTTTTTAATATAAGATAAAGACAAAATGCACAATTCGAATTTACATTTTGATATATTTTTAGCTATTTTTATTGAATTCATATAAGGCTTTAAAATTAGTTAGAGAATAGTCTGATGAATTCAAATTTAGCCAGCGCTATAGGACCGCAGCCAATCATTTCTTCGCCAGCTAATCTACATGAGGCAATATGAGCGCCGAGGTCTTGATTGGATGCTTGTGTTACCAGTGGTGGTGATTTTATCTACCTTGATCCCTCCCTGATGTAGATTTTCCCACTTATCTCAGAAAATTGCAATAACCATGGACGTGAGAGCGCAAAGGCAGGAGATCGAGACATTTTCTCCTTGTCAGCGCCGAAAAAGAGTAGTAATCTAAAAAATAAAGCTAGGATTATCTTAAGTTACCCACAGTAACCAACCTTCCGTAGCGGCCGGCCCACTTCCTCAGAGATTCGATGTAGCTGCGGAAATTAATGCTGCAGTGCTGCCGCAGTGCTACAGTCTAGATGCAAAGTCAAATCCGTATCCGCGGATTTGCCGCGGCCTAATAAAGAGTAGGGTAAGAGATATTATATCATATATTATATGCTCTGTGCACTTTAATTTACACTGCAAGTTTGATATTGATTTTCTAGGGGGATTAGAGGGAATCCTTTTGGACTGACACCTGTCGACAGGCTGTGAATTCAACAAATCAGAGTAGTACACATAGCTGACGCCCGCCCGTAATACGCAGTCTGAACTCTGACGTGTCCCACTGAGAAACGACGGTATCCTGGCGAATGTTGGCCCAATAGCAAAGCCTAGCACTGCACTTTTGGTGCCTAAGTGGGTTCAACAACCCCCATATTGATCAGCTAATGAGAAAGAGAAGGCTCATCCTCCAGCGTGGACCGTGGCCCGAGCCGCTCATGCCTTAAAGCGGTCTCTACCTGGTAACATCGCAGCGCTCGCAATCCAGAGCCAGATTGAACACCAATGTCTCTCAAACGTCACTTGACCCCCATATATGATGGAGGAAGTTCTAATGAGAATTTGTGGCCTGATGACGAATCTCGTGCGCGACGTAGGCTCGCCATGCCAGATGTCGGGTAAATCCGTGCAGACATCTTTGATTGCCGCGTCGCCTGATGCTAAATGGAAGTCAGATCTCCGGATCCTCTATCGGGTGCGGAGTTAGGATCGGGTCTGTTCTCGCACAACTTGCTTTTCGAGCCCGAATTCAATGTACAACACACAGGCCTCGATCTTCAACCCGGGCCCCTGAGCCCAGATGGTGTACTGTTGTGGTCATCGATGGTGACCTCGGCATCCGAGGAACCGGGCAACGTATGTACCACTCAAGAAGGTTCGATGACAGGCCACGAGTCTGGTGACATTGAGCAACAAATCTGCTTTGGAATGGTCGGTTCTGCATTGTGTCACACTTCTCGGCGCATGAGAGGTCCAGAGACAGCCGCTGACCCGGGAATAGCTGGTGCACGAAAAGGTTAAATTGATCGGCAAGGGAGAGCACCTACGTCGCAAGGTTGTGGCGCTTCAAGAAAGTAACATTTCACGTCAAGTCTTCCAGATCCGGCCATCGAGTAATGGAGAACTCTTCCTCACTTTCCCAGACGCGACAGAACTTGGATATTTGTCTGAGAGAACGAAACGGACGTTTAAGCCACTCAGAGGATTGCCACAATTGGAAATCGAAGCGTGTGTCACTCTCAATATCATCCTGGAAGCTTTGAGTAAGGCCAAAACGTCTGCTGAGGCGGCAATCCGCGTGGACGTTCATGTCTACGGGCTGCAGACCCTACGGGATGAGTTCGGCAGGCAGCTCTCTAGGGGAAACCTTTTTCTACAGCATCCGGACATGTGTCGACCGGGAATCAGGTATGACAATCCGCAAATCTTGCGATTTGATGAGATAGAAGATTCGGATCTCGAGGACGAGACAGATGATGCTGAGGACGAAGGAGAGGCCAACGTATCTTTCGAGTGCAACGAAGGCTTTAAGGAGACGATTGCGACCATTTTTCAATCGCTGGAGCGGCCCGACAAGCTGAATGGGCTCAAAGAAACTGGGAATCTCAATGGTCTCTTGAAACTGTGAGTTGCGCTAGATTTATGCACCCTTAACGACAATACAGCTAAGATATACCAATCAAATAGACACCAGGAGCAGGCGTTGGACTTTATGATACAGCGAGAGACGGGAGAAATTACTCCCGAGTATCGTCTGTGGCAACCAAAAATGATCGACGCACAGCAGCAGGTGTAGGAGCTGACCATTTCTCTTTGTAGGCATGAGCTGATTAAACACAGATTCTCTCATGTTATAACCCACGATCATCAGCAAGATAAGCCAGACGAGAGTGGCGGAGGAATCCTCGCTGATGAGATGGGAATGGGCAAGTCATTAACAACTCTGGTTTTGGTCAGAGAGACAAGAAGAGATGCTCGTAAATGGGCGGCGCACAGTAGTACGCTTCCAAAGTCTTCTTTGACCGGTAAACCCTGTCAAGCGACACTGTTGATTGTTCCCCAGCAATGTACAGTCACTTTCCACCATGGCATGGGCATAGGCTGACTGGCCATAGTGTTGATTAACATCTGGGTGAGGGAGATAGACAAGTCAGGAGTCTCTCAACTTCTAGCAAAGATTCGATTGTTCTGCTAACAGCTGACTAGTCACTTAAAAGGTAGCCTTAAAGTGATGGTGTACCATGGTCGAAAACGGAAGAATTTGCTCGCGGATATCGATAACTATGACATTGTAGTCACGACCTACAACACACTAGCAAAGGAGCATGATAACAAACTACTTGGCAAAGGACAAAGCCCTTTACATGATTTTCTATGGTACAGAGTGGTTCTAGACGAAGGTAAGTAGGCCCATACAGCTACCACCTGTACGAATAATAGGCTAATACGCCACAGCACATATCATTCGTCGCCGTGAAACCACCTTCCACAAAGCTGCATTCAACCTCCTAGCTAAAGCACGCTGGTGTCTCTCAGGAACACCTATTCAGAATAGTTTAGCTGATCTGGCATCCCTGCTGGCCTTTCTGAAAATTAGACCTTTTCATGAGACAAGAACATTTCGTCACTGGATAGGAAAACCATTTGAGGAGAAGGGAGCCAAGCAGAGAGCAACTCAACGACTTATAACTCTTCTAAACGCAATCTGCCTTCGAAGAACCCTGGATCGGGTCAAAATCCCTGGCAAGAAGGAGGAGACCCGGCTAGTGCAATTCTCACCTGAGGAGCGTGCTCAGTACGATCGCACGTACTCGACCATGCAACGGTTCATCCTGCAGCAAGTCGGAGAATACAGCCAGCAGAATGCGTTTGGAATGTTCCAAGTCTTCCTACAATTGAGAAGCTACTGCAACCATGGAACGTACCAGCGCGAGCTCTCATGGGTCCCAAGGGATTTACTGGACGACGAAGTACATCCTGTCCGTTCGATTGCTCGAGATAGTCATGAACGTTGCCTAGTTTGCAGGCAGAAGTTGCCGATTGTGCCACGCTACAGATGGCGTAAATATGCCGAAAACTGTAGACATGTCCTTTGTGATGAATGCGCTCAAGGACGTGATAAAACGACTAATCCAGCTGCAGAATTGCATTGTCCTTTATGTGAATCGCTTCGAGGTCCCCAATTCAATGGTTGTGTTTTGCCCGGATCAAAGCAAATGGAAGTGGACAGCTCCTTCAGACTGACTGGAGAGTCTTCGAAGATGCGAGCGCTATTGACCGATATACAAAGGGACCTGGGGCAAACTAAAAGGTATTGCCAGCGGGTGACAAGCGATCCACCCCAACAGCGGCTAACGATAGCATAGTATCGTATTCTCATGCTGGACGCGAACGCTTGACCTCATAGCAAAACACTTGACCGAAGCCGGAATACGATTTGAGCGTGTTGATGGCAGAACGAAACCAGCACGACGTCAAGAAATTCTAGACTCTTTTAATAATAGCTTGCAGGTGCCCGTCTTGATTATGACAACAGGCACGGGCGCTTTTGGGTAAGAGCAACAGAAGTCGATCAAACCTATTTCAACACAAACTGACTGCTGTAGGCTGAACCTTCAATCGGCGAATCGGATCTTCATTGTTGAACCACAATGGAACCCGAGCGTGGAGGATCAGGCCATTTCGCGGGCTATTCGTCTCGGTCAGAAGCAACAGGTCTTGGTTATTCGCTACAGTGTCAAGAATAGCATCGAAGAGGTAAGCTTTTCCTATGGCTTTTTAATCTCAGTGGGGCTTACACTCTTAGGACATGTGTACGCAGCAAACGCATAAGCTTAAGATCAGCAAAATGGACTTCAGGAAAGAACTACTACCAGTTTGACAGGAATCCCCAGCTGCAACCGGTGCTTGACGTATGTACATGTACAATTGGGCCTTATACACAGTGAACTATGGCTGGAAATATATGTGCAACAAGAAACGAAAGCTTTTTCATGTACATCACTCCTCGAACTTCTCCAATATATATAGAACATCTTTTTGTGATAAAATTCTTTGATGACTTGAAAGAAATGTCTTGGAGATGTAATGGATCAAAAACCACGAAAGAGACAAATCAGGTTTAGCTATAGCAAGAGAAAAATAGGCAGTCATGATTTGCCGGGCTATAACATCAAAAGTCAGTACACAGAAGATTTTACGTAAGAATTGAACAAAATGGAATATAGACCATGAAGTTTTGAGAGACGATGGTCACCAAACTAACATTTTACGCGACCGATATGTAAGCCCCGCTTGGCTCTACCATTCATCAGAATTGAAGAAATTTCCAGGTTGTCATGGTTTGTAAACATGGATGGAGCCGATGGGGGTTTCAGCGCTGTGAATGTTCGCGTACAAAATGGCTATACAGGACATACCTGCGTATAGATATTACTTTGAGACTTGATTTGAGATGGTAATTTGATACTGCGCGGCTTAGGCCAAGGAACCGACAGAAAGGACCACCACGTCACAGGTAGGGGAAGAACTGAATATGATTTTTCGCCTTGGGTGAATATGAACTAGACTGAATAGAGCCTAGACTAGAGAGGAAGAGCGTGAGGTGGATCTCTTTTTGCTGGGAGTCTCATAACCCCTGTTGCTGCTCATGCCTGTCAGGGTGCATTCGGGTAGGCAGTTGGCTGAGCCAACTTGCCTCAGCCTACACTGCAAATTTAGCTTCCTACAGGAGTTGGATAGAGTCGTTTAGGCCGATCCTGAGTACAACTCCGGTGCATTTGGGTAGGCAGTTAGCTGAGCTAACTTGGCTCAGCCTCTATGTACGGCCTACACTGCAATCTTAGCTTCCTACAGGAGTTGGAGAGAATCGTTTAGGCTGATCCTTAGTTTAACTCTGGTGCATGTAGGCGGTCATCAGCGCTGAACGTGCACTGCAATTTTAGCTCCCTAGAGGAGTTGGAGAGAACGGCTTGGGCTGATCCTTAGTAACAACTGCATAACGATGACTCAGTGATCAGCCTGCACTGTAATCTTAGATCCCTGCACTGCAATTTTAGCTCCCTACAGGAGTTGGAGAGAACAGCTTTGGACTAATATTACCTACTAACAGGCTACGGACTACTATAAATCCAACTTCTTATTTAGGGGACAGAAAGGTCAAAGGACTAAGCAATCAAATTCTAGTTCAACACAAAACAAACCAAGATCCATACATTTTCACCTAGACCACGCCCATCTGGCCCTGCAAACCCTACGCGAACAAGGCTATTAGGGGAGTATCTAACTCCTGTAGTCTTTACAGTCATTCTTATATCTCGGAACATAAATCCGAGATTAATAAGCGAGCAGAGTCAGGTAGTTACCTTTTGAACGACTTTAATTGGACTGGAAGAGAGCATACATTGACATTCAAAGAGCTTGATAGACCAAAGGCAACATTTCTGCCCAAATTATCACAAGTATTGGTGCATAAAGAAAGCAATCCCAAGATTTGACACCCAACGTAACCCTCCCTAGTCCTATCGCCTCCTTCTCTCATGAATCTTTTCATGTCTCTTCATGTCATTCTTCCGCGCAAATCCTCGACCACATTCAGAACAGCAAAATGGCTTCTCCCCCCTATGCGTCCGCATATGGTCCTCTAGGATATTTTTTCTCACAAAGAAGTTGTCGCAAATTTCACAGCGCCACTTAGTACCCTGCACTTCTCTCCGGTTCAAAGGCGCAAATGACTCGTCAAGACCACACTCCTCGGGGTGGTATCTTGCCATATGAGAGCAAAGCGCGCTCTTAGACCGAAAGCCGGACACATGAGGTGAACAGTTGTCCACTGGACATTGGAATGGAAGGTCGTGATAATTGACATGATTGTCACGGACATCGGCACTTTTGAACCCTTCATGGAAGTAGAAACACAGGACTTTCGGACAGCGAAAAGGGTACTCATCGTAGAGCATAGTGAGGTCAAATGCGGGATCGGAACTGAGCTCTTCGAGTAGGGCCCTATTCCGAGTGAGGGCATTTTCCAGAGATTCGAGGTTCACCTTGTTCCTCGCCGTTATGTCACCCTGTTGGGCCGAACAGATGTGGCCCCAGATTCGGACCAGGAGACTATAAAATGGATATGGCTGAAAGAAAACACAATCTGCCAGGGATGATTGCGAAATCCCACTTGTTGGGAGGCTTTCCCCATGGAAACGCACAAAATTATGAAGTTCACGAAAGATTAAATCTACTCGGGCGCGGGTATTGGTCTCCCCTTCAAGAAATGCCTGCCTGGCCTCGACGAAGGTTCGCATGTGCATATACCATTGTGACACAGCGTAGTCCTGGAAAGCAAGGTCTCCTCGAAGAATATATTCGCGGAGGTCTGAATGCGGTATGTTGCGCCGAAAGAGGTCGAGGGTAAGATAGCGAAGGCAGCGAAGTGTAAGATCGCATTCGGCGGCCGCAAGATTGATTTCACTTTGCTGGGCAATGAATCTGGGCTGCGGTTAGATTGCAGGGGCATTGATATTCCCAGAGGCCTTACAATTTGGCGGTGCTGTGAACCAGTTCAACTCTATTCCCCTTGAGAACCTGCACGAGGGATCCACACAACTCTTGAACGTCGTCGAGAAGCTTAAGATCCATATTGAGCTCATGCGATACAGTTGCCGAATGAAGGTCGATGGACAATGCCACCTGTATCTCTGCCCACTTTAACGGTCGCTTAGAGCATACGAGCCACCCAAGTAGTAACGTGGTGTATTCTAGCTGCTCTTCACTCAGGTCCTGTTTCAGTCGCTCCATAATGCGTGTGTAACTGACACTTCTTAGCATGGCTCGAATGGGGCATCAACGCATTAAAAAGATTGTTCCATAGAAAGCAACGTACGCTTCATTGAGTTCGCGTGGTAGTCTTGCAGCATCGATCTCAGTTTGAAAACGACGTATGTTGGGCTGTTTTGCCAAGTTGTTCATGACCAACTTTGCAAACAAAAAGATGCCTAAAAAGTCAAATCTTTCCGAGCGGATATAAATACCAGACTTACCATCTGCCCGGATACAGATCCTCTTAATCACATCATTGAGAATATTATCCTCGAAGCCAAATTTGGCCAGCTCGCGCGTTCGGTATTGACAGTATTTTTGAATGTCAACTTTGGTATTTTCGGGCTCTAGGGCAAAGACTTGCGCCTCCGGGAGTGAATTCTTGATTTCAGGAGCAGGTCGGCTGAGAAAGGCAAGCCGAAGTTTTCCTGGCGAGAACGCTTCAGTCTTTATGACCAGATTCTTGAATATATCAAGCACATCCTTCTTCCCTTCGCCACATTCATCGAGTCCATCTATCACGACATACCACCGTGATATTCTCTCACAGAACGTTTCCAACATAGTGTGTATTGTAGACAAGTCTGATAAAATAGAGCTTAATGAAGATTTCATCTTGGCGTAGCAGTATGGGATTAGTTCGTTGTGTCTGTAAACCAATTGCAAGAGGATGCTGCGAAGTATCGCTAGTGCAGTCCCCCTGGACTCCCCTTCCTCCCTGCAGTAGAAGTAGCAGGTAGTACAGTCTACCTTTTGCAAGCACGCTTCAATCAAAACAGACGCTAGGTATGTTTTACCTAGTAAATATATCAGTGAAACTTCCTTCATCCTATTGCAAAAAAGAAGCACCACCAGCTTACCAGCCCCTGGGCGCCCATTGATCCAAAGAACGGACCCGGAGGACTCATCAGTCTCCGCATCTATCCATTCTCTGATTTCAATTCTGTCTAGAATCCAGCCACCGCTGTTTTGATACCTGCTTCGGTCACGGCATATGTTGTTATGCTCAGTTTCCATCTCTGCCGCCGCAATCCAATCTCGGACCGCTTGAAAGTTTCTTTCCTGTCGCTGGATTTCCCCCTGTTCGAAGTCGAGACTGTCTTTTTCCACCTGCTGCAGGAGACGGTGAATCTCCATAGTGCCCATGGACGCTTGCTCGGGATCAATGTATGTCGTTCGCATTCTATCTTCGATTAGTGCTTTATAGGAGCGCATTTGACGCAAAGTATTCTTGAACGTTGGTTCGTAATCCTGCCAAAGAGACTTGAAAACAGCCTTGAGGGCTGCATTGTGAGGGAGTTAGCAAGGCCAAACCATTAGATTGCGCTGCATCACACCTCGTCCAGAGTATATTCTCATCGCATCCGCGTGGAATGTCGTGACATCCGCAAAGATCCGGGCCAATACTCTTGGAAGCCCTATATGATGCTGGAAAATCCCAAAACTTTCCCCAAGCAAGGGCAATTCATCACCCATTCCTTCATATGCCGATAAAAGTCTGTCCAGGAGGTCGGTGTGGCCTCTTGATATCTGGAAAAGGGTCAGCTGATAATAGTTGCGAAGGTTTACATTCTAACATACTCGAAATAGGGCTTTGGCCGAACCCCAGATGAGACACATGATTTCATTGGAACCCAATAGATCGTGGACAACCGTTCCCAATGCCTCAATACGATTCATGAAAGGCTCGATGCGTCTCATATTTCGCAATGCTCTTACTTGTTGCTGTTCATCTTGTATACGCTTCAACTGTTTCTTCAAGGCACGAAGATCAGTTGCCTGGAACTCTTCCAATTGGCCCGGAGTAACATTGTCCTTGAAGTCTTTCACGACCTTATCAAAAATATCTCTTGGGGCTGAATCATTGGTAGCCTGATGCTCTTGAGACTCCGCGTGAGCACGCCGGGTAAGTACTCCTTGTCGCGAATACTGGAAGCGAGCTGTAGTTCAATCAGCATGATACTCCCAACCCAATAGTGCATGGAAGCGAGAATCCTGATTTCATCTACTCATAAACCTGGACTAAGCAGTCAATATAAGTTGTTCAGAACTTACGATTGGACGATTCCGGCCTGTCATGGGGAGCATATTGCCCTAAGACTTCCTTCGCTGTCGCCGCCGCAACCGCCGCCGCATAACTCTGCCACTTCTTGTTCTTATGGCTATCCGCGTAGTCGCAAACCCCTTTGATGATCAGACAGTTGAACTTATCCCACACTCCCGCTCCTTCCATCTCAAAGGCTATGATCCTTTCTGATGTAGCAAACTGATCCCGATGCAGCGCCGACTTCATGACCATATCCGCGGTGCCGATGGAGCCAAAGTGGATCCGTTGATTGGGATAGCCCCAACTATCGTGTCTGGATTGCCGAGCACGTTGAACAAGCATGCGCAGATCGCACTTGAGTTCCTCGCAGGAGGCATTTAAGGCCGTGTCGCAGACCGATTCTCCCGAGCTACACTCGCGACATCCAGTGTGATGCCTATGGATATACTCTGGGGCAAACAGCTGATCAGATGAGGTCGGATACTCCGTTTGGATAGAGGGGTGCTGCATCAGGCCCCTCAAATGCTGCATCATTTTCGCGTGCAGATGCTGCGCCATGACTGGCGACTTCCAGTGCTGGAGAAGGCTCAAGATCTCTTCATTAGGTTTTCCCGGTGCATCCAGGATTGTGTCTTTGCGCTTGAACCCGGTCGGGTACTGGCGACCGAAATCGAGTCGGACAAGCACCTCACTCACGACCACGTCGCCTAGGATGATCTCTTGGCCATCAGGCCCATCAGGCACTGCCCCACAGATCCCCACCAGTAACGCCAGTTGGATAGAGACGAAACTCATTCCGAGGGAGGCCGCTGCGCCCGCCGACTGGACGTTTCCCATTGCAGGGAGGGTGACCACAACGACAGGATGCCTTCCACTTCTGCCGAAGACATAACAATTTGGATCTCTGGGGGCCTGGCCGTAGATAGTGGGAGCGTCATGCCAAATTTCATCTAGAGAACAGAAAACAGCGTTGGCCTCCAGGGGTAACGCACAGATGATGGCGATTTCAAATTCATCGCGGTTGTGGGGACGTTTCTGAACGTCCATGGCCGGGGTAAGTGGATGATGGAGAGAGATGGTAAGGTAGAGAGAGGGCCGGCGATGTTGATGAAGCAGACCGCTTGTCTGGTTGCGTAAGGCTCGGTCTCAGCCTCGGGGTTCATACAACGTGCAGCTCTTTCAGGCCAACCATTTCAGGCGGCGGGGTAATAAACCAATGACTGTAAGTTCTCCCTGTGCTAGGGGTAAGAAAAGCAAGGCAAGATGTGTGATGAAATTCGCCCCTAAACAGGTGAATGCCGGAATAGTTACTCGGTAGAGAATATTAGTCATTCTTACATTTTTGTCTAGAGTGTTATATCCAGCAACTTCTCCACCACAAATCGCCTGACCTATCTGAATCCCCCGTTTCAGGCTGTAAAAAATATTCGGAAACCGTCGTTCAAGGTCTCTTATTAAGTCCCAGAATATATACTCTATCGTTTTCTATTCATGGCATTATTCCATCAATCAGAGCAACTACCTGGGACCGTGCTAGGATAGTACCCACCAGATCAAAGGAATGTTCCGCGAGATGTTCCAAGCTTTTACGGGCTTAGGCAAAATAATTACTCCTTCCGACACACTAAGAGCCTGCCTTGACTAATTCCACATGGTTGCCGCAGGCCATTGGTTTTAATGATTAGTGAGGATCGGTTTCCCAGTGGTGTAGGAACGAGTCTGCTCCCATCTCCTTTTTCCCAAGGATAGTTATCTGTGTCACTATCTGCTCAAGTGGGCTCGCCCATATGGAACTTACCAAGTAGAACAAACTATTTAGACAATATTGTAGCTTCCCCTTTGCCTATACAGGGATCATCTCAATGACCGCCGAGTTCGAGACATGGCCTTTTGAGAGACCTGAAATTTTAAACCCACTCTGCTCGGCAAGCCCCTCGAACATCCTCGCATCACGCCTCTTGCCTCCAAAATTCATCATCCAGATATCAGCAGCCGCAAGGCTGATCGATGGCTCATCTGGAAGGAGATTCTCCGATACAAGAACCCTAGAGTCGGCAATGCACGCCGCGCGGATCTTGCCTAGGATTTGTATACATTCCTTGTCGGACCAGTCGTTTAAGACACGACGGATATAGTAGACGAGCGCACCTGGCTTAACAATTAACTTCGGGGAAATAGCCTGTGGCAAAGGATTTTCTGACCTTTCGTCTGCTGTTCGTTGAAAAAGCTGCAGGCTATTTTCTTCGCATCTCTCAAGGGTCCGTCATCCTCAAGAACATGTTGAATCACATCTGGCTGATCCTGCAACACGCACGACCCCATCGGTATCTCAGGGTTCTCCGCTATGATGGCCTTCAATGCCTGCCCATAGCCCCCACCCACATCCACAATGAGTGGCCTGTACGACGCGTCCGGCTGCTTAGCATATTCCGCGACCCAGGTAAAGTTATATTGTCCCACGATTGGCATATCGCCCAACGCGAGACCCATGGTTGTGTTGAACGAGCTTTTACGGTCCGGTATCAGCTCGAGGATCTCGTAGAAGGACTTTTCCGGGTGGCCTGCCGCCAGGCCGAACGGACACTTATTGGATTCCTGGGGCTCTCTGATACCGTTGAGACTGAGGTATTCTGTCCATTTAACGGACGCGCCCATAAAGGAGTCAAATATGTGCGCATAGAATAGCTTTGCCTTTGGGTCTTGAAATGCTTTTGAATTGGGTGTCAGCGTAACCCAGTCCGGGGCCGGCATATCAAGTAGTTTAGCAGCAATCAAGAAACGCGTGAATCGGCTAAGAAGCTTATACTCGACGTGGGTCTTCTCAGCAAGCTCAGAGATAGAAATACCCGTGTCTGGAATGGCGTCGAAGATGCACTGCTCGACGAAAACTCTGACCACCGATAATTCTACCATGGAGTAAAAATAGTCATGAACGGGTGTCTGGGCCTCGGGGAATCGATATGGCAGGGAAGACATGGCTACCAGGGACTCTAACGTCCTGTTGTTGAGAACAATTTCGATTGTGATTACGGTCGAAACAAGTATCGCGATGTATGGTTCGTGGGATTCCGAAACTCAGCGAATGGCAGGGAGGTAAAGAATGGCATACTCCTAGAGAATAATCCCGGAGGTACTAGAAACTACTGTTCAATTTGAATGGTTCTAGCACATCACAGCGTGCAACGCGGGTGTCGTTGGAAAGCCGAAATTCTCCGAACAACACCGAATGTGCGACATGCCACCAAAAGAAAAGTAGGAATTAAAATAAAAATTGAAACAATGATGCGAAATAAAAGAAAGAAAGAAAGCAAGTAAGAAGAAAAGGGAAGAGGAACCCCCGGGCTACTCGGTTAGAGAGATTTATTATGTAGCAAAAAGAATAGGTAGATAGCGAAGATACTTTAGACATTCATAAGGTTTTGACTTCGCATGGAGCACTAGTACAAAATACCATACTCCCAGCGCAATATCTTTTGGGAACTCGCAACAATCACAAGGTAAATACAAGCTTTTTGCCTGATATCTTATTACTTCTGATATCCTCAATACCACCGAGAGCCCCCTGCAGACTACCTGGTTTGATAAGAATTGGATGTGGGCGGATGAGTCCCTTGTCCAGCAGTGTTTGCAAAGTGGCAGTCCAGCTCGCCCCAAACTCGGCCATTTTCGGGTCTGCTGGTCTCCAATGAGGGTGTGGCCATGCAATCTCCTTACCCAGTAACTGCGGGCCCATGATCCAGTCTGGTTTGACTACCCTGCGCGTCTGCGCTACCACTTCGGCGTAAGGCTCTAGAGACGTGTATTTGCCTCCAGCGCGGCCGATAACCTGGTAGCAGAACTGCATACTGGCGGTTGTAGAGATGCAGTCTAGCGCAAAGCTAAGTCCGTTCCGTGTGAAGTGTTTGATATCAGCCGTGCACCCCGGGTCTCGGTAGTCAAAGACCGCACTTGCGCCATACGATCGGACAAGGTCAAAGTTGTGCGGAGAGCAGGTAGCGATGGGCTCATAGCCCGCAAGCCTAAGCAGCTGGATAGCAGCGGTGCCGGTAGAAGATGAGCCTCCGAATACGAGGACTGGAGAAGATTGTGTGACGGGTGCCAGCGGACGGCCAGGGAGTGCTAAACTCTTGAACAGAGCCAATCCGGTGGTCATGAAACTGATGCCGAGAGATGCCCCTTCTTCGAAGCTCAGGGTTGGCGGTAGCTTGACCAGAATCCATTCCACAGAGGCCGTATACTGTGCAAATGCACCCACCGTGTGATTGTGAGGGTTCATACCCAGGAGAGCAGTAAAGACGCGATCACCTACTCGAATGTTGACTGCATCGGGTCCAATTTCTTCCACGAGCCCGGCGAAGTCGAAGCCACCAACCGCACCTTCAGTGACATAGGGGCCTACCATTTTGGTATCCACCGGGCTGACAGATACTGCTTTGGTTTGAATCAGGACCTGATCTCCGCATACTTTAGGGATTCGGGCTCTGTGAGTCAAAGTGATGGCTCCATCAGACGTTCCGATTAATGCAGTTTGATATTTGGGCTCCATAACTCAAACATCCGATAGTATAATCGCTTGTCTCTCTGGATTCTGTTCCCGTTTGACGTGAATTGATATTCTTGTCGACTGATAGTTCGATCATTCATATATGTTATTTATAGAATTTGGTGATTACCGAAAATCTCCGACTCTGCCTGCCACACAACAAGGCCAAAACAAATCTTACGCCGAACACTACACTAACTAAGTAAAACATACTAATTACACAATGGACCAAACTAAACAGGACTCAACTCGCATTGACCACCGGTGCCGACGCCGTGATATTCCCTATCAACCATGCCACCCACGACGGCCTCGACAAAACCAGAATTTCCCGTCGAATTAGGACCCGGAGCACTAGTACGCTTGTTCCACAGCGCTCTGTCGTGTCGCACTCGAAATTTCCAACGCTGTGCATTTTCGCCGCCTTGGACAAACTCCACGTCGTATCCTATATTTTGGTCTCGGAAGGCACCGGTCAACCAGGAGGTCCCGGGCTCTCCATATCTCTTACTCAGAACAAGCGAATCCTGTAGGACATTATCGCTTGCAATATCAACGACGGTCTGCGCGACACAGACGAGATTACCCTCGTGATAGAGCCTGGATGTTGTGTATGGTATGGTTCCACCTGCCACGTCCGAGACGATGTACATGATCTGCATGGAATAAGGTCCAGCCACTGCATGCAGAAAATATGACTCAGTCATGAACTGTGGCCAAGACAAGGCCGTCCAACTCCGGTCCACGCCACCTCTTGCAACGCAGCCACTTGGTCCCAGTGTCAGCTGCCGAGGCGGTGCACTCCCCTCGACATGGATAGTGATATCAGCAGTAACAGAAACCCGTGCGATGGGGCGCATGTGGCAGGCGACTGGCCCCATGTCAGCTCTGCTGTAGAGTCCTGTATCACCAGGCAGGGTTGTGAGACACATCGAGCCCTGCACGACGTTGGGAACACTGAAAATCAGTTCAGCCCTGGACTGGTCCTCCGGCACACGAAATGAAATGCTGCTAGTTTTGGAAGCATCTTGCCAGAGACCCAGGACATCTCCAGAACCGCGTTCCGTTAATATGAGCGATTCAGGGAAGTAGAGGTCCCGGTGCCACGTGGTCTTGTCAGGCCAAATCGCAAAGATTTGAACTTTGAAACCGCCGTGTTTGCGACCTTCGGCGCTCCTATTGACCCCGACCACGATAGCTGACCGATCTTCCTCCGAGAAACCGTCGAAATACCAAAGCTCCCAGGAAGACTTCGAAATTGAGGTGGGAAACTTTGGCCAGATGTTACCCAAACCTGGATGAAATGTCGTGGCTGGAGCCGACCCCAGCTCTACGAAAGGCCCGTCAATGGTGAAATGAGATAGAGACGAATCCACCCCTGGGCTACCGAAATCAAGCATTGTCGGTCACGCAGTTGATGCTACTGTTGGAGGCAAATAGGTATAGAGGGCTTTCAATGAAGAATGAAGTTTTGAATATTGAAGATTGAGAGTTCCAAGTAACAATAATTGGCTGGGGTTGGGAAACATGGAAAGGCTGGCAATGAAATCAGAATCAGAGACAGAAAAAAATCAACTGTCCGAAAAAGTCCGATATGCTTTACCACCACTGCCCAGGATCATATGCAGGGGGGCTAAAACCCATAGAGCCGAAAACTTGCGAAATTATGCGTACGGGTCATCGACATAACGCAGGATTTCGGAATTGGTCTATGTTCAGACGGCCTAGTGCTGATTCCACCGCATGCAATGTACCGAAATGAAGCGATCGGGTGTAGAAAGTCGATTCCATACGTACATATTTAAGATTGGGATAGAGTCATTCACAACTCGAAACCATATTTGTTGGTACTTTTCATTTGATTTCTTGCCCAAAAATTTACCAAACCAAAAATGAATAGTTCAGAGCCAATTGCGATTGTTGGAAGTTCATGCCGATTCCCCGGGAATTCCAATAAACCCTCAAAGCTATGGGATCTTCTCAAATCCCCGCGAGATCTCCTCAGTGAAGTGCCGATAGAACGTTACAATAGCGACGCTTTTCATCATTCTGATCCACTGCATCATGGGACAACCAATGTTCGCAAGTCGTATTTTATCAGCGAAGACCCGGCTTGCTTCGACAATGCATTCTTCGGTATTCCGTCTAGCGAAGCAGAAGCCATTGACCCGCAGCAGAGGATTCTCATGGAGACCGTGTATGATTGCCTCTGCGCAGCTGGTCAAACGATCGAAGGGCTCCGGGGATCATCGACTGCTGTATATGTTGGGCTTATGTGCGATGACTGGAGTGGTGTGATTGCAAGCGATCTGGAAGTATTCCCGAAGTATGGAGCTACTGGCATGGCTCGTAGCATCATGTCGAACCGGATTTCATATTTCTTCGATTGGCATGGTCCGTCGATGACCATAGACACGGCGTGTTCCTCTAGTCTTGTCGCCGTTCATGAGGCAGTTCGCTGTTTGCGAGACGGCGAGTCCAAAGTTGCCATTGCAGCGGGTGCTAACCTAATCCTCACGCCAGGTGGGTTAAAGTTCCAAGAGATTTAAGTTCTGGAGGCTAGCTAATATAACGATGTGTATACCAGGCATGTATGTTGCCGAGAGTAAGCTTTCCATGCTATCATCGTCCGGCAGTTCTCGAATGTGGGATAAGGATGTGGACGGATACGCACGAGGCGAGGGATTGGCAGCAGTTGTTCTGAAACCGCTCAGTGCAGCGATCCAGGACAACGACCACATAGAATGCCTCATTCGTGCTACCGGAGTCAACCAGGATGGACGCACCCCGGGTCTGACTATGCCTAGTGCCACGGCTCAGACCGAGCTGATTCGAAAAACCTATGCTCGAGCAGGCTTGGATATCGAAAAGGCACAGGACCGCCCCCAGCTTTTCCATGCGCATGGAACCGGGACGCCAGCTGGTGATCCTCAAGAAGCCGAGGCAATATCACGCGCATTCTTCTCCACGGGGAGCTGTGATGACAAGTTATATGTCGGCTCGATCAAGACTATAATCGGGCACACGGAGGGAAGCGCTGGCTTGGCCAGCTTGCTAGGGACATCGTTGGCGCTCCAACACGGGATGATCCCTCCCAATATGCATTTTAATACGCTCAACCCTCGTATAGTGCCGTTTTATGATCATCTAGAGGTTCCCACAAATGTCATTCCCTGGCCCGAGCTCTATCCCGGTCAGCCGCGTCGAGCTAGCATTAACAGCTTCGGTAACCCCCCCCCCCGGCTATTCCACCCACCGCAGATTGGCAATGTGCAAGGGGGCTCACATGGATGAATAGGCTTTGGTGGAACCAACGCCCACGCGATATTAGAACAATATACCCCAGAGCCTGCTGTCGCTACAAACGGACCGCTTCTAACTCCATTGACGTTCTCTGCCTCTTCAGAAGGGGCCCTCCGTAACATGTTAGCCGAACACTCCCAGCATTTCAAGTCAAGCCTTCCAGACGCACTACACGATATTGCATACACTTTGCAGACAAGGCGTTCAACTCTTCCGCACCGTGTAGCAGTGCCTGCATCCACAATTGAAGACGCCTGTGCTCAAATCAACGCTATAGTGGCTGGGGAGTTAGAGAGTTCGATTGGGGTTCGGCAATTGGCCAAAGATGCCCCAAGAATACTGGGTGTATTCACTGGACAAGGCTCTCAGTGGCCTCAAATGGGAGCAAAGCTTCTCGAGGCCTCCCCATTTGTGACTGACCGACTTTCTGAGCTTGACCAATCCCTAGCAGATTTACCTCACGGTGATAGGCCGGGGTGGACCTTGCGCGATATGATACTTGTTAGCAGAGAGTCTTCAAGAGTAGCTGAAGCGGAAATATCTCAGCCTGTTTGTACGGCAGTTCAAATCCTGCTAGTTGATATGCTCCGACTGGCCGGTATCAGGTTAGAAGCGGCTGTCGGACACTCTTCAGGTTTGGCGCCAACAATTTATCAGCTCCTAATCCTTTGTTAATCCGCTATACAGGTGAGATTGGAGCAGCTTACGCTGCTGGTGTTATCACGGCACGGGTCGCGATCTTGATTGCATACTATCGAGGCCTTTATGCAAAGCTAGCAAGATCGCCGAATGGCAAAGATGGCTCTAGTAAGTTAGCTGTACAAGACATTGCGGCATAAATAAAGTCTCTATAGATAAAGAATTCCTTTCTTCGCATCAGAGGGCTTTTTTTCTGAGGGCTTCTCCCTAACAAGATACAGTGATGGCCGTCGGAACAACATTCGAGGACGCCGCCGAGTTCTGTGGGCTGAAAGCTTTTGCAGGGCGCATTCAAGTGGCTGCCCGCAATTCATCATCCAGCATCACCCTGTCCGGTGATGCAGACGCCATTAGCGAGGCCATTGATGTGTTCAAAGACGAAGGCAAATTCTCTCGGCAACTCAAAGTCGATACAGCCTATCACTCGTCTCACGTACTACCGTGCGCCGAACCATACCTCAAAGCTATGGAGGCATGTGGAGTGGAGTCAGCAGCCCCTACTGGTGTTAAGTGGTATTCCAGCGTCAAAGAAGAATTCATTGTCACGTCTACTTCTCTCACACCTCAATATTGGGTGGACAATATGACAAACCCTGTTTTATTTGCTCCAGCTGTTGCCCATGCCTGGGCCAAAAGTGGGCCTTATGATTTGATCATTGAGATTGGACCTCATCCTGTTCTGAAAACACCTTGCACTGACACAGTGGAAGAGATTGCTGGATACCGACCGCCGTATACTGGCGTGCTTGGAAGGTTTAAAGACGACGTAAAGGAGTTTGCTAGTGCTCTTGGGTACATCTGGACCCAGCTTGGGCCTGGATCCGTTGATTTCGACTGCTTCGAAAGGGCTATTTCCACATCGACAGGGAAGCGGAAGTTACTCTCAGACTTGCCGACATACCCTTTCGATCATTCAAGAAGATTCATGACTTTGTCCCGTCTGTCGGGGTTGTACAACAGACTCCAAGACCCAACTCATCCATTGCTCGGTAAGAGATGTCATGATCGTGAGACAACACATGAAATGCAGTGGCGGAATATACTACATGTCAAGGAAATTCCTTGGCTAAATGGCCATCGTATCCAAGGACAACTGGTATTTCCCGCCACTGGATACATCTCTATGGCCGTCGAAGCAATTCACACAATAGCAAAAAATGAAACTATCGGTCCCATGTCCATTGAAGACCTTAGCATTGGCCGAGCGATGACATTTTTGGAGGACGACACTTCATTTGAGTTGTTATTCAACCTCAAAGTCGTGATGAGAACAGAAAGCGAAATTCATGCTGAATTCTCATGTAACTCGGGATCGCCTAAAGATCACATGTCAACACTGACCCCAAATGCCAACGGTACGATTAAAGCCAAACTTTCTCGCCCTTCTCCCAATATTCTACCGAGGATTGAGCTCGATGATCTCAATCTCAGTGAAGTTACCGCCCAAAGATTTTATAAATTTCTCGGACGATTGGGATACAACTATGAGTGGCCCTTCAAAGGGACGACGGCGATACAACGAAAAGCCAACTATGCCATAGGAACGATTGAAGATCAATCTGGAACAGCATGGGAGGACCAGCTCATACTCCACCCTGGGATGCTAGATACAGCGTTGCAGACCACGCTCGCGGCATTCTGCTGCCCTGGGGATGAACGCCTTTGGACACTCCATGTGCCAACCAGATTTAGGTCGATTGTTATCAACCCTTACTTCACCACATTGGAGGTTGGGAAGCAGCGTTCATTGCGATATGTCTCTGTCGCGCAGGAGTACCAAATGGGCAACGTCACAACTGAGTTGAATTTGCAAACTGAAAACGGAGACACATTTTTGCAGATTGAAGGCATCGGATTAGTTCCAGTTGCAGCAGCCAGTCAGGACAATGACGCCGTGTTGTTTTCAAATTTCGACTACCAGGCTAAAGAACCCGATGGAGAGCTCGCAGCTGCGAATTACACGTTCTCACAGGACGACCTCCAAATTGCCATAGATTCTGAGCGTATTTCACTTTACTATTTGCGACAACTTGTCGAAAACGTCACAGTCACAGAGAAGGCGAACACATTACCACACTATCGACATCTCCTGGACTGGGCCTCCCATGCTGTTACCCATGTTCAAAGGGGAGAAAATCCGCATGTGCCCAGAGACGCTGAGTTTGATACTCAGGCTGACATCGAGCTTCTCTTGGGAAAGTTAGTCAAATGCATACGCAGGTAGAGTATGAACCATGCTAAACAGGTCACAGGCATTACGAACGAACCGATGTTCGCCTTCTCAGATCTGTTGGTGAGAATCTTCCTCATACTATTCGAGACCATTCCAATATCTTGGAGCACATGACAAAAGATGGAATGCTGGACAATGTTTATGAGGACGGGTTCGGCCTTGATCTCGTGAATAAATACATTGCACATATGACTGGGCAGATAGCGCACCGGTATCCGCGCATGAATATCGTTGAGATTGGTGAGGCTTTCCATGCTATTTATCTTGCTTGACGTTCCTTGATTCCGAGAGTAGCTGACGAGATTTTAGGGGCCGGAACTGGCGGTTCAACGAGGCGAATTCTCCCTCAGTTGGGATCTGCATTCTCGACGTACACGTACACGGATATCTCAAGTGCATTTTTTAGCACGGCACAGAATCGTTTCAGTAGTTATGCCAGCCGGATGCTATTCAAGACATTCGATATGAACAAGAGCCCTGCATCTCAAAACTTCGTTGAAGGGAGTTATGATCTGGTTATCGCGTCCAATGTCTTGCACGCTACTCTGGACCTCGAGAAGATGATGCGGCATGTCCGCAGCCTCCTAAGACCCGGGGGGTATCTCATTGTATTGGAAACGGTGAACAACGACTCTCTTCGAATCGGCCTGCCCATGGGAAGTTTACCCGGATGGTGGCTCGGCGTGGAAACAGGCCGTCGTTGGGGCCCTACACTAACTCTGCCTCAATGGCACTCTTTGTTACGGAACTGCGGTTTTGGCGGTATAGATACAACAACACCTCCAGTGCATAGAATCCTGCCTGGTCATGTCTTTTGCGGACAGGCCCTCGACGAACGCGTACGAATGCTCCGGTCGCCCCTCGACACCGCTGTGGATCTTCCTGCAACGAAAGCCTCCCAACTTGTCATTGTTGGTGGCGAGACATTGACTGTTCATAAGCTTGCCGAGAGACTATCCTTTATCTTGGCCCCAAGATACGGCAAAGTTGTGCGCGTTCATTGTATCGAAGCGCTGAATATCGAGGGCTTGGCGGAAGCCAGCACCATTCTATCCCTCACCGAGCTAGATGATCCGATTTTTTCCATTATGACAGCTGCAAAGCTTGACGCCCTGAAAGTTCTTTTCCGTCAGAGTGGTAATATTCTCTGGGTCACAAGCGGAGCTAGGGCAGAAAACCCGTACGCGAATATGTCTCTTGGTATGGGCCGTTGTATGCGATATGAGTACCCCAACATTGCCATACAGGCACTAGACATTGATCGTGTTAATGAACGAACCACTCATTTACTGGCAGAGCACCTTGTCAGGCTCGAACTGTTGGAAACTTGGACCAAAGAGCTTCGGCCTGGGGAGTTGCTATGGTCCCTGGAGCCCGAGATCTTTATTGAAAATGATGCCTCGATTATCCCACGGCTCTATCCTTATGCTGCAGGAAATGGACGATATAATTCCTCTCGTCGGCTTCTCAGTGAGCAAGTTGACCCTCAAAAGGAGAAACTCCTATTCCGAGAGGATGGTGAAAAGTCTTCGTGGAAGGTACAGAAACCATCTCCACTACGAATCTCGCCGTTGCCGCCATTGTCCTCTGGGACGAAAGAAGTCCGAATCACACATTTTTCGCAATCGACTGTGCGTGTTCTTCCAGGATGCAAATTGTTGCTCTGTACAGGAGTCGATTTGGCTGCCGGTGGGAGAGTCGTTGCTGTCTCTCAAACCGCCGAGTCACCCGCTGTCATTCCAGCAGAGTGGGCTATTCCCATTGATACATATGATCCAGTACTCATTCTGGCCCTTGCCTCAGCTTCTATGGTCTCGCAAGATATTCTGCGGCAGGTTGGGAGAAATGAGACTCTCCTCGTCCATGATCCTCACCCATTAATTGCATTTGCCCTCCACAAGCTGGCATCCAGTGAACGCATTAAGCTGGTCTTTACTACATGGCGACGTGACAAAATACAGCATGGCTGGCAGCTTGTAGACCAATTTCTGCCAGAACGGGTCATCAAGGCATTATTACTGTCTACAACCCCTGGTCATTTCGTCAACTTGTCACGCGACTCCGAAGGCTTCGTTGCTGGTCGGGCCATTGGCAGATGTCTTCCCCATTCCTGCAATGTTATTGAGGCAGAGCGTCATTTTGGAATCAGCACAGAGTGCAGGCCATTTGTCTCGCCAGATAAGGTCGCTCACCAGTTCACTCTGGCCATAGCACGTGTGAGGGATTGGGCAAATACGGAAGACCTGATCATAGATGTACCAGTGGTTGCTTTGCAAGATCTTGCTGCGCACGCCCGATCAAACGATCTGTTCCGTATTGTAGACTGCACTGCTCCCTCAGTTGCAGCTCTTGTCCGGCCCATTGACGACGGCTATATTTTCCAATCAAACAGGTCATATTTCTTGGTCGGTCTGGCTGGACAACTTGGGCAGTCACTCTGTACATGGATGGTCGCCCACGGGGCTCGATATATTACTCTCACCAGTCGCAGACCGAAGGTCCAACCTGCTTTTATGTCGAGGATGGAAGGTCTTGGAGCAACCGTGCAAGTCCTTTCAATGTAAGTGCAGAGCTCATTCCACCCAGGTGTACGGCAGCTTGCTCAAGGTGGACATATATAGGGACATTACCAGCCGCGATTCTCTCCTAAAATGCTATCAGCAGATGTCAACAAATATGCCCCCAGTGGGAGGCGTTGCTAACGGAGCCATGGTCTTACAGGATGCTCTGTTTGACAATATGCCGCACGAAGCCTTTATGGATGTCCTCAGACCCAAGGTTCTTGGGTCCCAGCTGCTAGACGAGTTGTTTTATGAATCGGATCTGGAGTTTTTCATTTCCTTCTCGTCTACCACCGCAGTCATGGGCAATAGCGGCCAGAGCAATTATATTGCAGGCAATATGTTTATGAATGCGCTCGCAGCACAACGCCGGAAAAGAGGTCAGGTGGCCTCGTCGATCGATATAAGCTCAATCATCGGCATCGGTTATGTTGAAAGGGCCGAAGATCTCAGTGAAGACACGTTTGTCAACATGGGTTACAAGCCTATGTCAGAACAGGATCTCCACCAGTTGTTCGCGGAGGCCATCGTGATCGGCCAGTCACCCTCTTCAGGTATCTCGGAACTAGTGACTGGACTGACCCCAATTTACAGCGATGCCCAGGCAAAGGATCACTACCTGAAAGATGTGAAGTTTTGTCATTTCTTGAAGGAACGCCAGGGAACTCTGGAAAGCAAAGGTGGGACGCTGTCAGCGCCTGTAAGGGTACAGCTTGCAGAGGTCAAGACCAGGGCAGAGGTGACATCGATCATCAATCGTATGTAGCTAACTGGCTGGCTTTGTACTTTCACTAACGAAACAACTTAGAATCATTTATTGCCCGATTAAGGCGAGTCTTGGCTGTTCCATCTGATGAAATCATCTGTGAGGATGTGCCTCTTGTGGAGCAGGGAGTGGATTCCCTTATGGCAGTCGAAGTGCGTTCCTGGCTTCTCAAGGAGTTGGATGTCGATATTCCTGTGCTCAAGATTCTTGGCGGGAGTTCAGTCCAGGACATCTTAATGGAGGCGTTGAATTTACTACCTCTGTCCATTGTGAACTTGACAACCCTTGAAATTGGCCAAGGCATACAACAGTCGGAGGCGGCCCCGGCCCACCCAGTTTATCGACCTACAGACCTGAATGAAGGGTCAATATCATCCAGTGATGCTTCAGGCACCGAAGACTCACAGTTGAAGGCTTCTATGAGCACCACATCATCGCTCGACGAGGCAATTAGTAACCTGAAGATGTCTTGGCAGCCCACCACAGCCTCCACCGTTTCCACGGATGGTGAACATGCAGTTGCCCTAAATGATCGGCCTTGGTCTGGCTTGCTGGAAACATCCTGTCCTATGTCATTCGGCCAAGCCGGGTTTTGGTTTATGAATCAGTACCTCTCTAAGAAAACAGTGTTCAATATGGCCGTAATGTTGAAGCTAAGCGGCCCAATCCACATCGACCGACTTGATAAGGCCGTTCGAACAGTCGCAAACCGTCATGAGACATTCCGTACCGTGTTCTTTTGGTCTGGAGAGGAGCTTGAGACGCCCATGCAAGGCATTATGCCAACTTCATTTATGAAGCTGACCACCAGGAAAATCTCAAGCGAGCAAGAAGCAGAAGCAGAGATGCGAAATCTCCACAGCGCAATGTGGGACCTTGGTACCGGAGACGCAGTGAAGATATCTTTGCTATCCCTGCCCGACCAAAAGCACTTCTTGCTATTAGGAACGCACCACATCTTTCTTGACGGGTACAGTTTCAGCATTTACTTCAAGGAGCTGGAAGCCGCTTATATGGGAGCATCACTACCTTCCATGGGCCCTGGCGCGCAATTTCGGGACTTTGCAAACCAACAGAGACACGCGCATGAAGAAAATGAATTCGGAGACATGATCGCATTTTATCGCGATGTCCTCCCTGCCGAGTTCAAACCCATCGAGCTGTTGCCTTTCGCCAAATTACCCACGAGGCAGTCAATCACATACATACAGCACGAAGCCAGTGTCCGTATTGGCCCGGATCTTGCTTCCAGAATACGGTATCTAGCGCGTCGCAACCGCTCCACTTCATTCCACGTGTATACAGCTGCGCTGCAGGCACTTCTGTTCCGATTCCTTCCCAATGCGGAGCATCTCGTCATTGGAATTGCGGACGCAAACCGCCTAGACAAGGAATTCATGAACAGCATTGGCTTCTTCCTCAATTTGCTTCCTCTGTTCTTCAAACGGCCAGATGCGAGCACGACTATAGACTCTTTGGTTCAAGGGACGAGGGATGCCGCTTATCGAGCATTACAATATTCAAGGTTACCTTTTGATGTTCTTCTAAGAGAACTCAAAGTGCCGCGGTCAGCAGATCACACGCCCATGTTCCAAGTCTTCATGGATTACAGACAAGTTGTCCAAGACCGTTCCACTTGGGCCGAGTGCAAACTGGATGGCGAGGAGTGGTTCAATTCTAACACAGGATACGACGTGGCACTTGAAATCACCGAGAATATGAATGCTGACACTTTGCTAAACCTCAGAGTTCAGGATGCCTTATACGCACAGGAGAGCAGCGGCCTCATGCTTCGTTCATATGTACATGTGCTAGAGTGTATGGTGAATAGCAAAGATAGGCTTGTTGACAGCCTTTCGGTTTGGTGTCCAGATGATATTGAAGCAGCGCTGGCTGTAGGGAAAGGTAAGTTTCATAATCGATTCCAAGGAGCCACAAATGAGATAACTCATTCATTAAGGGCCATCGTTTGTGCCTGAATGGCAACCAACTATAGCACACCGCATCGAGGATATTATCAAGGAATGTGGATCCAGGATTGCTTTGAGAGACGGTAACGGGGTAAACCTGACCTATGAAGAAATGGGCCACCGCATTGACGTGATGAGCAAGAGGCTTCGGATGTCCCAAGTAACCAAAGGAACAATCGTTGGTGTTTTCCAAGAACCGTCCGCAGACTGGATATGTTCCATGCTCGCAATATTCAAAGCCGGGGCAGTTTATGTACCTTTGGATTTACGAAACTCCTTGTCTCGATTGCGTAGCATCATTAATATGGTGCGACCTGCCATTATTCTCACAGATCAAACCACTACCGGTCATATTCAAGACCTTGATGCCAATGACGTGGAAATGCTGATCCAGAATGTGTCATGCTCCGAGACGCCGATGCCACCGCAGCCTAACTTTGCTGAACCTGATGATCAGGCAGTGATTCTCTTCACGAGCGGCTCCACTGGGGAACCGAAAGGTCTCAAGATGACACATGCAAACATTGCAGCTTTTGCCGAAGTATCGAGTCAAACCTTCGCAAGAACCGATGAGAAGCTCGTGGTCTTGCAACAGAGTCCATTCAGCTTTGACTTTTCTCTCGACCAGATTTTTGCGGCGTTGGCAAATGGAGGATGTCTATACGTTGTTCCTGCTTGCCTAAGAGGGGATCCAATTGAAATAAGCAAGATTATGGTTGCTGAGAAGGTAACATACACGGCTGCTACACCGTCAGAATACGATATGTGGCTGCGCTATGGGTCAAGCCTGTTGCCCGAATGCGCTTCATGGACATATGCCTTCTCTGGGGGTGAAGCAATGAGCCCCACTCTTGCCCTGAAGTTTGCAAATTTGGATCTCCCAGCCCTGCAGCTTTTCAATGGATATGGGCCGGCGGAGACGACAATCCTATCAACCAAAATGAAACTCGATTTCCATCAGTTAAAAGAGACTGCTTCGCTTCCTGCAGGATTCATGTTGCCAGGATTTTCGGTCTGTATCATTGATGCAGACCAGAACCCTGTACCCTGTGGAGTGACAGGTGAAATAGTGATTGGCGGTCCATGCGTCGTCGCAGGCTATCTTAACAATGCAGAATCGACGGGAAAGAAATTCATTCCAGATGTGTTCTTTTCTACGAGGAGTAAGGTATACCGCAGTGGTGACCGCGGTCGTCTTCTTCTCGATGGAACTTTGTTCTGCGATGGACGACTTGAGGGAGACACGCAGGTTAAATTGCGTGGTTTCCGAGTGGAGCTCATGGAAGTAGAAAAAGCACTGGTGAGACACGCGGCAGGCTCTCTGTCAAACGCAGTTGTCACGCTGAGGGGTGAAGGGGAGGGTAGCTATCTGGCAGCGCACGTTGTTTTTACTGCAGGCTACCCAGAAGCTGTCCGAGAAGAGTTTATACGAACGATGCAGCAAAGCCTTCCGCTACCGTCATATATGCGACCCTCTGCCATCGTCACGCTTACTGACATACCTAGAACGTCTCATCTCAAAGTTGATAGAAGAGCTATCCAGGAGATGCCATTGCCCGCTCGTCACAGCCCAAGTTTCGCCGATGAGCTCAGCACTAAAGAACAGAAACTGAGTCAACTTTGGCGTGAGGTCATGCCATTTGATCCAGGGCCTCTTGCTCGGGGGTCCAATTTCTTTGTTGAAGGGGGAAACTCCATTCTGTTGGTCAAACTGCAGGCGAGGATCAAGGAAGTATTCTTGGCAGCTCCGAAACTTGACAAACTAGTGGGAGCGAGCACGCTCGGGGCGATGAGTTCGGCGATAGAGATTTCCAGCTCAAGCAAAACGATTGACTGGGATTCCGAGACACAGATGCCCGCTTCTTTCCAAGCTATCGCGACCCGTGAATCAGGAGGCAAATTGACCGAGCTGACAATTTTACTGACCGGTTCCTCGGGCTATCTAGGACACAATGTGCTCGCAAGACTTATCGAAGATTCCAATGTTGTTAAAGTCATTTCTTTGGTCCGTTATGTGAACCAAGACCTACCTCATTCCGATCCAAACAATAAAGTCACCCATTTACAGGGAGACCTTTCTCAGCAACAATTCGGGCTTTCCGATCAGGCCTTCCATGAGATTGCCGAGTCTATAGATGTCATCATTCATTGCGCCGCCAACAGGTCATTTTGGGACAAATACGAGGTGCTGCGGCCTGACAATCTTGATTCAGTCAAAGAATTAATTAGGATGGCTGCATCGCGTTGTATTCCTTTGCATTTTGTCTCCTCCGGAGCGGTCGACGTGTCCAGCGAAGAAGCCACGCTGCCCCCGGAGGACAGCAGCGGCTATCTTTTGACGAAATGGGCTGCCGAAGTATTCCTCCACCGCGCAGCTAGAGCACTTAAAATTCCTGTATACATCCATCGCCCGATTGGTCTTCCGGATGGTGCCTGTACGGAGGAATTGAGTCAACATGCCGTACTGAGCGAACTGATGAGTATTGTTGACAAGCTCGGTATCCGGCCATCTTTCGAGGGCGTCAATGGCTCGGTTGATGTCGTCCCGGTTGAACAGGTCGTGCGATCGATACACAAATCCATAACCCCAAGTGTCAGCATCACTGCACATGATGAAAGTGATAAGTATGTGCGAATCATGCGCCATGAGGCGGTACTCAGGGTATTCGTGAAGGATTTTGAATCCTATCTCTCCGACAAAGACAACGTACGAGAATTGCAATCACTGCCATTGCTGCAGTGGTTCGGCAGAGCAAAAAAGGCGGGTTTCAGTTTCTTCATAATGGCGCAAGAGCTAGTAATGAATTCTAGTGATGGAACATTGCTCATCTCCAGACGCTGAGATGGAGTGGTTGGTTGAGGTGGAAGGGTTTCAAAAGTGCTCTGGCAGCATATGTACCTTATGGTCGTTCTACTCACCGGGTGGGCTTGGCTAGGCCATTCTCGCCCCTTTTCGATCAGGTAATCAGGTTATCAGGTTGTACTTTTCTGTGTTTGTTTGCCTATCTAGGAAGATATGTTGGAAGTTAAATTACTCTGCTTTCTGCACAAGCTGAACGTCCGATGAGAGAACCCTCTAGTTGAATATCAAGAAACCAAAGCTATCTGGAGGATGTATTGTCCAGCGGGAAATGGAATAGGCGAGCTGAAAGCTAGATTCAAACATGAAGCAGCTCTCTTGAAAGCCGCTCCAGAAAGTCACTACACAGATGCATGCTTTGATCCTTCAATTCGTTGCCGCCCCAATTCTTGAACCGAAATGCTCTCACTGCGCGTAATGCAGTCGGGATTCTAATGACATCTTCAGCCGCTTGAAGGCCCCCCAGCAAAAGTCGAACAGCTGTGCGTGCCTTGCTCCGAGTATCATCCGAAAGGGGAAGCTCTCCCAATCGAATTTCTCCACGTTGAGACGGGCTCATGTGCGAAAATTCGCTATCCGGGAATGCTTCAGGCACAGCATTGAGATGGCTGTGTAATTGACTCAATACCAGCCCGTATAGTTTCGTCAAGGATGTGTAGCAACTTAAGATCAACAGCCTTGTCGATGTGTCGATTCCGTCGCTCAATCCCAACACTGGGAGGTTTATCCGACTTTGCGCACCTGGTTCGGCAGTGGGTTGGGAGGCAGATATGCATTCGTCGACTAATGCCGAAAAGTCACTGAAAGAGGACGCACCAGAGTTCATCCAACTACTGCTGTTGTACTGGGCTGCTTGCGACCTGGGCATGTTCTCGAGTAGAGAAGTCAAGCTTTCAGACAGTTGCAAGATGCTACCCACGGGGTAGTTATCCAAAGCATTCAAAGAATGAAGCGAACCCCAAGAGCTTTGAAGAACATCAAATGTCTTGTGAATATTTCCAACGAGTGCTGAAATTTGTAGGACGAAATCTAGCGTCGTGCACCCGGAAGCATTGGGAGCGTTCATTTGTATATTTTCTGGTTGAACGTCTGCTATTGGATCTAGCTTTGCTTTTTCACTGTCCCCATGCAGGGCAAATAATTGGGAATCCTGGATTTCAAACGATGAGAGCGGACCAGAGCTTAGAAATCCTTCCTCGATCAGTTCGCTGTTTGTTATATCATCGAAGAAATGGTCTTCCTCTCGTGAAATATGACACACTGGCCCGAGTTGGTCGGCATTTAAATCAGGTTCACTATTGCCTCTATCTTTTGGTGCCTCTGTGGTTACAGGCTCAATTAAAAATGGAGATAGCCCGCTCTGGCTTTCTGAGACAGGTTGTTGTGTCATGCGAGATGTTGAACCCCAGCGAGATTCAGAATGACACAGTGAGGGAGTCTGTCGTTTCCCTGGCGCTCTTCGACTGAAGACACAATCCACCTTTGCCCGATCACATCTCACACAACTAGGTGGCTCTTGTGATGGAGCATTGGGGACTAGTGTACACTTCAATTTATGAAATCGGCATCGCTCGCAGGAGGAGCGTAGAGATTGTAACTGAGTTCGTGACGCCATTTCGTTTGGGATCTGGTGGGGGACATTCAAGAAAGAAAGAAAGAAAACAAAATGAAATAAAAATTGAAATATAGAAGGATAGGAAAAAGGATAATTTCAATATGGAACATGCAGAAAAGAAAATATATATGGTCATAAGATAAGGGAACAACACCAGAAGCCAAGCGGATAGAACCGTACCAAGGTTTACATTATCCAAGGCTTTGTGGTTTGAGATTAACACAGTAAGTATTCAATTAGCAGCTGTGGTTCTTAAATCATGCTCTAGAGAAGCCTGATTTGAAAGTAAGCAACGGTACTTATGGTGCTCAACGACAAATTCTCACACTTTGTTCGACCAGGGCAGCACGATGGCACAGTTGATTTGCCTATCTAGCATCCAGCCTTACACCCCTCCTGGGAATCCTGGCCTTTTGAACCTACATTTGTTGACGTAAAGCCAAGCGATCTATAAGCGGGGTATTGGCCTAGTAAAGTACATTTGCCTACCGACCCCCAACCGAGTCATGCAATCCAGGCTGGGGCGAAAGGATTAGAATGGGCATGGACAACTACCAGGCCCCCTGTTATGTAGCATTTCTATATGTACTGAGCGCCACTTGATGTAATGCAGGCTACCTTGCATGCAGACACGAGTTACAATGGATGAAAACAAGAGGACCGTAATTCTACCTACAGCTGCCTATATTAAGTCATTGTAACCGTCTTATTTTAGCTCCAAAACAACCTCCACCCCCCCTCCCCAGCATCTCCTTCATAGGCAGGTGTATTTAACAGTTAGTGCTTACAGCAAATAAAATCTGTAAGTAATATGCGGATATTTCGGGGTGTCAATTGAATCAGGAGCCATGAAATTTAGGAGCCAGTAGAATTCTAGGCAAAATAATAAATTACTTTTTCTGACACACTAATAGCCTTCCTTGACTAATTCCACCTGGTTGCCGCATGCCATGGGCTTTAATGATTAGTGAGGATCGGTTTCCCAGTGGTGTAGGAACGAGTTTATTGGATCCACTGCTGGCGATAAATCAGTTCTAGGGCATACTTAAGAAATAGAAGTACAAAGGACATGGGAACTAGTATGTTATCTTACAATTCATCATTTGCCAGACGCCCTCAGAAGCAGGGGAGAGCCCGTCAAATGGCTCGGGAGCTGTGGACAATGTCCAGTTAGATGGAATCGTCGCATCAAAGATCGGAAATTGAACACCCAAATTCCCGAAATCTTCTAGATTGAAATAAAAGTTAAAATATAAATGACAGCATATTTTATTTGCTTTACTCAGCAAAACTTACCCTGTGTGAATTCACTAGTATCGCAATGTGGTAAGGACGAAAGCGGCGTATCTGTTGGGCCTTCAGGATGCGCGCAAGCCGTACGGATATCAAGAACAACTCTTAAAGCCCTCGCCGCCTTCCGCGCCTCCTTTGAGGTGCTGCTCGAGTGGAGCCATATATCGTAGGACCTTTGGAGAGCCATCCTTACGCGCTCGATCATGAAAACACCCACCGCTTCACGCGTCCTCTCATGCGACTTTTGAAGTAAAGAGCAAAGAATGCTGGTGGCTAGAAGAAAGTCGTGGTTAACCAAAGATGATACCCGCCAGCGTTCCTGGTACAATCGGCAAAATGGCTGTGTTTCCTCTTGAAGAGCATGCTGGTATTCGAGGAGCTGAAGAGCCGCGTCCAAACAGGCCTTTTGGGAATCACCGAATTGCACATTCCCCGGCATACAATGTAAATATTTTCGATGAAGCAGGATCCTTGCTCTGTGAAACATCATCTCTAGGGACACCTTTTGCATTATTCCCTGCGGAGCATCCATAATGCAGTGAGCCATCGAGTGCCACTTAAGGCACTCTGGAATGGACATGTATGCTTTTTGGAGACTCTCCTCGAGGACTTGGACTTTGGTATGTGTAGAAGCTCTGATATCCGAGGCAAAATCATAAATGAGGCCAATTGTGTGTATCATCCTGGCCTTCGCCAGGCGATATAGCATGGGCGTGAGATCAGATTGTGGTCGAGATGGAGGCATCTCTGCTGTTCCGTTTTCAAAATCTGTGTCCCGTAAATTGGAAGGTTCTGGTGTGTCCGTCTGACAAGGCTTTATCAATCGCGGAAGTCCCATCTGGGCCGAAATTCCAAGGTCAAGTTCAACAAGAGTCGCCCAGATACGTTTTCGCATCTCCGCGCTAAAAGGGGACATATTCTTGAAAAGCATCGGGTCTCTGTGGTAGCCCATATGCATGGCGAGCTGAACAATAGTCCCTAGGAGAACATAAATTTCGATTTGTGCATCACTACAAAGGAACAGCTCCACCGCAACATAAAGCATGAGGGTCTCTAGCACATACGGCCCTCCCTTGGCATAGTTCGACAGAACGAGGCATTGCACAATCTTATGACGGAATGTCTGTACCATCATTTCGAGGTCCTGTTCACCCGACAAGGTTGCTGACGCCTGGATTCCAGGATCAAGCCTGAATTTCTGGAACTGCGTTGCGAGGCACATGATCGTAAATAGGAGACCAAGCCACATAGTTGGAGTCGAAGACGGATGAATCCAGAACTCTTCGTACTAGAGTACGTCAGTACAAAGCCTGACCTAAGGGCGCACAATACAATACCTCCTTTAGAAACTGGCCGCTATGCAAAACGGCTGATTTGCTTATAAGCTTGGGATCTGAAGTCTTCATTTGTGCTAATGCCTGGGAGCTCACCTGGAGACATTTCAAACGAATTAAAATAACGCGAGATCAAACGATCGACTACCAGCCGTTCAGGTATAGAGTTTAAGATTTCTTCTCTAGTAACGAGACTTATGCCACCACGTAGCAGCTGGGGACCCATTTGTTCAGGAAGAGGCCGACTTTCTTGCGTTTCTTCTCCCTTTTCTAGATGGTCTTTGAGTTCTGCTATACCATCTAGAACTGCGGTCCAATGTGCACGATCAACGTAACTAGTACCTGTGTTACTCAGCTGCATACTGCCGCGATGCAAAGCAGAAGAAGAGCCTTTCGTCTGACCTGGACTCGTGGGCGCTAAATCTGGGGGGCCTGACGTGGCCAAGGGAACCGAGGCTCGAGGGCTTGGAGTACCCTGAAGCGTGTCAACTTGGGTCCGGCTGGTGATAGGTGCCGTCGTCGATGTCCTATGCATCAGGTCAATAACTAAGCCCTCCAGCTGCTGGATTCTATCCTGCGTCGTGGGAGGGCGTTGTGAGCCTTCGACCGAGTTCGACATATTTAAGGCGTATGTGCAAGCCAATCCCCGATGACTGCAGGTTCCGCAGGGCTGTTTTCGGTCACATCGTAGTCTAACGAGTGTTTATAGTTATTCCACTCGGTTGCTCTGGGCCTAGAAAGACAGATACTTACTTTCTTCTCCGACACAGATTGCAGGACAATCGAGGGCGGTCCCTGCGTCTGCTGAGAATGTCGCGTGCTCTGCCTCTTGCTGTTTTGCCAGGGCCCCATTCCGGAAGGCGAAATTCGTCCTGGTCTGACATTCCGACGCAAGCTGGTTAGGTGGACTAGCAGATGAAGGATACACAGAGAAAGAATGAATCCGTGACATGGCCAAAGCAGCGACCTAAACCAAACCCCGACCCAACTGCATTAGCCCCGTATTTTACGCTTCTCATACAAACATCCTTGTCTTATGTCCGCTCCGATTCTCCGCTCCGATGCTCCGATGCTCCGTGATCCGTTCCGATCCTCCTTCAAGAATCAAGATAGCACGACCAACGGATGGCATTCTTGCAGGACCATGACGGAGATTACCATGGAGCTTGTGGCTTCATTTTGCTCTTATGTATTTCTTTGTTTCCCCTTTTTTATTCCTAAAACAGAATTCCCCAATGTGCTACCTACGTGGACACTACATAATCATATATGGGGGTCAAGATCCTCTAAAAAGTATAACAGCACGACATGGCCCAACCCAGCTCTCCTGCGCAGTTTCGTATGTCTATAGAGGAAGACCACCAACCAACCACCACTACTCACACCAAGCCCGACATGCAATTCCCATCCTCTGGCGTTTTGGGGTGGGATAGCGCAGATGACCCCCAAAATCCGCAAAACTGGTCTCTATTTAGGAGAACTCTTCACGTTGCCATCGTGAGCATTCTCACCCTTGTTGCGTAAATAGCTCCCCCATATTCTTGTGTCTTCTTATTGCTGAATGCTAAATTCTTATCCAGCAATCTCGCCGCCACCATGTTCGCCCCAGGAGTCGAAGAACTAGGCGAAGACTTCAATATAGCCAGCAATCCCACCCTCAAAGCGATGACGGTCAGCGTATATGTACTTGGATTCGCGGTGGGACCTCTGCTTCTTGCCCCTCTTTCGGAACTCTATGGCCGGCTGGTCATCTACCATTTCTGCAACGCGATCTATTTCGCTTTCACGGCGGGATGCGCGTTCAGCACCAATGTGGCCATGTTTCTAGTGTTTAGATTCATAGCTGGCTGCGCAGCCGCAGGGCCTATGAGTATCGGGGGTGGAACCGTTGCAGATATTACAACAGTGGAGCAGCGAGGTAAGGCGATGGCGTTGTTTACTATGGGCCCGATATTAGGACCAGTCCTGGGGCCGATTATTGGAGGGTTCGTCTCCCAGTATGCAGGCTGGCGCTGGACACTTAGAATCATTCTAATTTTGGTGAGTATTATTGTCTTTACAGTCTCTAAGGTAACAAGCAATATCTAACCACTTTTCTTCAGTCCGGAGTTATCAGCATCGCAACCGTGATCTTCATGCAAGAGACCAATGCCACTATTCTATTACAGCGAAAGGCAAGGCAGCTTCGTCAAGAATCAGACCAGCAACTTATGGTTCTCAAGGGGCCTGGAGAAGACACGCCATCGCCACGCCAGGTTCTCCTTCGAGCTATCATTCGCCCCGTCAAGCTGCTAATCTTCTCACCCATCGTTCTTCTTATCTCTCTATACACCGGCGTCCTTTTCGGCCTCATCTTTCTCTTATTTACAACTTTTCCGTCCGTCTTCCAAGGTGTCTACGGGTTTGACGCTGGAGTCTCCGGTCTCGCTTATCTCGGCCTCGGTCTCGGCATGTTCCTCGGGCTTGTTATCTTCTCCATTGCCAGCGATAGACTACTGAACCGGAACCCAGATTCCCATTTAGCCGGCAAACCGGAGCAGCGGCTCATTCTCATGAAGTGGCTAGGCCCCATCACACCTCTGGGCTGTTTCATGTACGGTTGGAGTGCATACTACCAGACTCACTGGATCGTACCAATCATCGGGACCTTCATTATTGGCTTTGGGGCCCTGTTTGTGGTTATCCCCGGGCAGGTATATCTTGTCGATTCGTTCGGCGCTGCTGGGGCGGCGTCCGCATTGGCCGCGAATTTGCTTATTCGGTCACCCTTTGGTGCGTTTCTGGACCTGGCTGCACAGCCATTGTATGAAAAGCTAGGATTGGGATGGGGAAACAGCGTGTTGGGGTTTATCACTTTGGCATTTACGCCTGTGCCCTGGCTCTTTTACCACTATGGCTCTGCTCTACGGCAGAGGTTTCCAGTGACTTTGTGATTAGATCAAACTTTATTACTGTGTAACTCATAACATCTGTGCCAGCGATCACCAGGGTCGCTGGTTTAGAGGCATCCATCCGCTTAATGACTAATGTGGATTATGCATAGCAGCATAATTATAAGTACTGTTTGAAGATACTGGGAGGTTAGATTCAAGCTACACGGACAAACATGCAGCATGCCTATGCAGAGCAACCATATCTAAAGATCAGAATATATTGCCCTGCCCACATTGTGTTTGGACTCTATCAACATTTCCACGCCGGCCTTCACAAAGTGCTCTTCAACGTGTAATCAAATACCCTATATCAGCTACTCCTGGATAGCTTTCAGTACATACGACCACAGGGTGTGGAGAACAGGGCTTCCCGTCCGCTCAGCCGTACTTAAGCCACACGCCGGCCGGTTAGTAGTTGGGTGGGTGACCACCAGCGAATCCCGGCTGTTGTATGTTTTTCTTTACCTATTTACCCTATTCTTTTTAACTTGTTGGTTAGGTTAACATGAACCGCCTAAACCCATTTTATCTCCACCCAGTAAGCTGCTCCCCTACGGCTTGATGTGGTTGTTCCCCACCTGCCGCGAAGCGCCTTCCTGTAAGCCTCTGCTGCTTGATAGCCACTATTCTCGAAGTAGTCGTGTTCTGCGCTAGAAGTGCTCCCCCGAGCTCATCCTTCTCTCCGATCATAGCATATCTGTCTGGTCCACGGTATACCATTTTGGCACAATGGATGTCCGCGATCGTCCAGTTCTTCGAGCTTCAGCGTTGGGCTTTTAACCGGGAAGGGGAGCCGCGTTGGTCTGTATCGAATTTTGCGATTCGTTTCAACCCTACCTGTCGGCGGAGTCACTGCAACTTGAGGGTCCATAGGAGGTGCTTCACAGGTCTGAAAATGAAGACAGTAGATTAGATGCACTATGAGCAAAATATGGTAGATGTGTGAATGGGGGATAGTGAATTCCATTTAGCTACCTCAATTCAATTATAGAAATTTACACGCTGAACCTTCTTTCTTTTCACTCTCAGCGGGGGGCTTGCGCGATGGAGCCGGCGTGGGCGTGACGCCGACGAAAGTGAATCTTGTGTTTTGTTAGTCTCGTGTCAGCATTTAGGCTCGTGGCCCGGCCTACAGTAGCTTACACTAGTCGTTGTGGTCAGCAGCTAATGAGGAATCAATTTGATGGCTATTCTAGTTGCCGAAGTACGAAGGTGAGATATTTAGAAAGACTCCAGCCCGACTACTGAATAGCTACTGCTGGGAGGGCGGCATTCTCACGTGAGAATAGTCCCTATAAAGCCCAGTGTTTTTAAAAGAACCGATCCAGCTACTAGCAAAGGCTTTTCTTTCCCTGAGCCCCGCACCTGTCAATGCCGAATGAGAATTTCAAGAACATAGGTGAAGGTCATTCTCAGCACTATCATCTTTACGGCTGTAGTGGCAGACAAGCAGGTGGCATTCATGAACGAATGTTGTGGTAAAGAGGGTGGACGTGGGTATTTGCTTTTTCCTGATCTAAATGACTGCGGTGTATCTGTCTTAGTATCCACTAACGAGAGGAAAGCAGAGTTTTTTTCAGATGCAATAAGTGACACCAAACACAAACTTGATCTCCAATGTTACCTTGTAGCATGCTGCCAGCGCGGACGCCTCCAAGTTCTCGTCCCCGTTTTAGACTTCTTGTCGACGAGATAAATCTCGACAGGCAGTGGATTCAAGGACCTCACCCGTTCGAGCAGATGTAAAGCAGTAGAGCAGCATCTCAGCGCTCAGTTGGATTCTCAAACAATCAGAGTACTTCCCTCCATATTCTTTGAAGTCTGTGCACCAGAGCTGCGGCATGACGATAGTGAGGTCATTTGGGGAGAGTCCATCTTTGGCTATTTCCTCGGTGCAAAGCGGTACCTTTTCCTTAAGGTCTTTTTGGATAAACTGCGCAGTGGTTAATATATTGACCTTGAAGATCGAAATAGTTGAGATACTTCTCTGATTGTCGTAGTGATACTTTCGGGAGTTTTATGGTCGCGCTGTAAGACGAGTCCGGCCTCAAAATCGCGATGGAAGCTATCCATAGTTCCCACAGTAGGCTTTTTACCAATTCGACCCTTCATATTCCTGGCCACAAACTCCATAAACCCATTGTACGGCTGGATATTAGGTGGCGAGCGGGCTTTTGGATGCAACTCGACGAACCTTGAGGATGATTAAATCTAGCTCTGCTCAGGGGAACTGGACACACTGACTTATCAAAGATTCTAAGAGCGCGGTCATACTTTGCCTTTGTACAGTCAAGAATGGATCGCTTGATCGTTGAATTATCGTGGTCATCAAGGCCAATTGTCTGATTGAATATGGCAGTAGTGTCCTTCGCTGACATATTGGGCTCAGTGCTTCGAGGATGAACAGAAGAGATAACAATAAGGGTGACGATGTCAAAGCTAACGGAGGCTGTCTAGCTGCTGCTTTCGGGCAGCACCTCTTATTTGGCCGATGGCGCCTGTCCAAATTGCGCAAATGCGCCTTTCTGGTCGTTCAGGTGAAGATATTCAGGCGGGTGAAGAGCGGCCGGAATCGCCCTGAAGAGGGCCTGAAGAGGGCGCCGAAGCGCCCACAACCGAGCCGGCAACGCTGGGTGACCACCGCTATACTTGTGCTGTTGTATATTTTTGTCTTCTGATACTATTGACGTACGGCTGCCCATCTACAACAGAGCTGTGACGCGCGCAGTCAATATGGGCCTTTTCACTGATTTCACTATGGCTCTGCGGCAGAAGTTTCCAGTGACTTTGTGATTAGATCACACTTTATTATTTCGTAACTCATAATATTTGATTACTTTTCTAACGGATATGATCTATCACATGTGCCAGTATGGTCTATCTTGCTATTACCTAAATAGTCACAGAGGCAGGAAGTGGAGTAGTCGGCCAAGTCACGCCCGTGATCACAAAAAAAACAAAAAGAAGGCCACAAAGAAGGCGAAACCCAGTTCCATTCTAGCCGCCCCAGAAAGTGATATACCCGTTTCCTGTGACAAAATGGCCAAGGGTCCGGAGGCCATATCAGAAGAAGATATTCCATATCCCCAGCCCGTTGCCCCTAAAGAGCCAGCCTCCTGCATCCAGTGAATAATTTGTGTGTCCAGAGTTGGCGACACAGGAAGACTTTCAATCTCCCGAGCCTGCCACTCCTGATTCGAACATTTCTCCTCCTGAATAGAGTGAACAAATGACACCACTTGAGTCTACTCGCGTTGAATCGAGTGATGTCGTTGAGCTTCCTAGAGCGGAAGGTACTGATTCCACTAGTGATTCAGAAATCATGGAATTTATTCAGCCCAAGAACAGGCAAGCCACATCTTCCATAGAACTCATATATCAATCAGATCTAATCAAGCATTGTGTACCTGGATTCAGAAAATAGCCGGAACCTGAGTATCTTCGTCAGATTACGCACATTGGCGACCCCAATATCTAGCCATTGGCGGCTTGAGTGAGCATGTTCCACCTTATCTCTCGTGGGCGCGCTTAACCATTGTTATGAATAGTCAGCAAAAGGACGGCCTTCGCAGACTCCCTGACTGTGCTAATCCCGACCTAGCATCAAGTAATGAGCAAGTTCCAAGGCCCATTTATGGACCTATTCTCACAGTTTAGTAGCGGAAGATTTTATTGGGATCTTGATGCTGTTGGCTTCTTACCATGGGAGGCATCATCATAGAAAAGTGATTACCGTTGGCGCGAACCACCTTCACGCATTCAAGAACGTCATCCCAGCCCAAAGGTCCGTTGTCAGGCTTATCATCTAAGAGCCAAGACACGATTGCTTGATCCTCGGGACGAGTGTCCGGCCTGGGTACTAGCGGAATCTTCCTACCCGGCAAATTGCGTATTTTGTATTCCTTCAGCTGTTGCATTGACATCGCAAAATGATTATTCGACATTAGTCGACCTCTTCCCTTTTCTCGCAGTGTATCCCCTTCCGCTACACTAGTGCAGTCAATGGAATCTAGAAATCCGACTAGGACATCTGGTAAAGGGCCCATACGAGTAGGACACGGAGTATCAATCAGGAAAAGCTTTTCAACTTCGTCTGCATTTTCAAGCAATTGTCGGACCGTCTCAAAGGCTACCACGCCACCGATTGAATACCCGCCCATTACGTATGGGCCTTCTGGCTGCCGGCGCTTGATCTCAGCCACGTAGGAGCTGGCAAGCTCCTCTATGGACAGGTGCTGGTGCGGATCAGGTCTGTGTTTGACAAATGGGCTAGTGAGTGCGTAGACTGAAAGCCCCTGAATATCGGTTAGTACTGGCTTCAAGGTATTGAAGACAGTACCAGAACCGAATCCATCAGGGACGAGAAAAAGGTTGCGCTGTCCTGAGAGTGAGGAACTCTGATGCAAGAGCACCGATGTCGCTTTCGCCGAACATGGGATTTCTAACGGGAGTCCATCCAGGCGTGTCCCTTATCCTTATCAACCAAGCAAGTACGCACTATCCTTCCACTGCCCTTTTTCCCAGCCTGCTGTCCGCACCCACTTCATGGATCTGTTTGAGCTTGTTATGGAGCATCGCGTCTCATACCAGGCGGCCGGACTGACGGGAATGATGTAAAATGATATGTCTACTCCATTGCCGGGTTGTATGCGATGACTATGGATGCCTACCAGATGGAATATGCCCAGGTAGCCCTTGCCTGGTTTACTGTCTTCGTCCAGCCTTAACGAGAACTATAGCAGTCATGAGGCAACCCCTCATACTTCTAGAGTACCCTAGGCCCAACACAAACTCCCTGGGCCGTGATAGACCATGGCCGGGGCCCAATGCCGAGCAGCTTGCAGCTCAAAGCCAAAGTACTTCTTGATCCCGATGATTTCATTCAATTATTGAAGGATTGTACAACAAGGTGTGTGTGTGATATCAAATCGCCTCGCAAACAACGGGAGTCTCCGCCAGGGAAAACCACGTCTCGGGCCTGCGTGTCTTCCAGTCCCCCTTGCCCATTTCCAACGCCTCCGGGACCGAGACCCGATACTTTTCAATCATATAGACGACGAGACACTTGGTCATTGTATCCGCCAACGCCTGCGCCAGACACTGCCGCGGGCCAAACCCAAACCGCCACAGCCGGTACCGGTGCTTGACCACACTGGACCCTTCCATGAACCGCTGCGGCCGGAACTCTTCGCCGTCCGCGCCCCACGCTGGATCCCGACGGTTCAGCGCGTTCGTGTCGATGATGACGTAGGTGCCCCGCGGAACGACGTATCCGCCCACGGCCCGGTCCGTGGGGAGGTGCTGCGGGTACGTGTAGTTTGCAATCGGGCGCAGCCGCCCGTTCTCCATGACGCAGCCTGCGAGGAGCGTGTTGTTGCTTGCGATGTACCGCTGCCAGGCCTCGGCCGACCCCTGCGCCCGGGCGTGGGCAATCTCCTCGCGAAGGTCGGCTTGGATCTCGGGGTGCATGGCGAGGAGGAGGATCAGCCATGCAAAGGTGCCCATGGTCACGTCGATGTTGGTGAAGAGGCCCTCGCTGAGCGAGTGGAAGACCTCGCTGCGCTTGACGCGGCCCTCATCTATTGCGCGGCGCAGCGAGACGATGGGAAGGGAGGTTGAGCCCTGCTCGAGGACGTATGCGTACGCCTCGTCGTTGAATGCGTCCCAGCGGCTCTCGAACTCGTGCAGCTGCCTGCGGAGCTTCGGGTAGAAGAGCTTGTTAAAGGCATACAACGACCACCCGCCCTTGAACGTATATTCCCAGATCTCGTTGCGGAGATCGATCAGCTCCGTGAGCTCCCTGTTCATCCCGTCCGGGAGCTCTCCGTAGATGATATCCTTGAGGATCCAAAACGGGAACGAGCGGAGGTCCTCGGTTGCCCGGAGCTGCAATGGCTTCATGCCCCTTTCCGCACAGCGGGCTTCAAAGTCACCGATATGGCGCTCGACGCGCGACGTGACCAGGTCGACGTACGCCGTGGCCTTTTGCCCAAAGGGCGGTGCCACGACCGAGTGCACTCTCTTCCATCTGCTGCCGCTGAGCAGGCCCACGCCGTCGCCGAGCAGCGCGCCCACCACCCAACCGCCGTTGAGGCCCCCGACCTTGAAGTGCGTGTCCGAGTCCTTGTAGATAGTCTTGACGTCGTCGGGCCGCGTCAGGACGCTGCGCCGTCGGTCAGCACGACGAGCATGGGTTTACCCCGAGGGTAAGGGTAGAATAGTACATACATTTCCGGAAGCATACCGGTCCAGATCCGGTAGATGGGTCCGTATTTCTTCTCCCAGTCGCTCGAGACGGTCTCGCCATCGAGGAACTTGGTGCTCCCGCCACCATCGGGGAACTTGTAGGGACGTGTCGGGATCTGATCCTTCCCGTTGACAGAGTAGACTGGGTACCGCCATCTCAGATATTTCTAGATCCCCATTAGCTGAGCGGATCGTATGAACCCTCGCCAGAGATGGTTGTGACTTACATCGATAACATACGATAGGATTGAATTGCTCCAGCTGTTCGGATCAAGGGCCCGCCAGATGAAGACTGCAATGGCCGTGAAAATTGCCTGGGCCCAGACCAAGTGCTCGCCAGCCATGTTGTCAATTTGCCAGAATTTGCTAGAGGGGGTTTGTGGGTAGTAAGAAGTAGAGATGGAAGGCCGGGTTGTTGGGAGGCGGACCTTTTGGCCTTTCGTAGCAGGGTCGCTCGGGTCTGTGGAAGCAATATGTGTGTATGTAATCGGTACCACCTACGACTCGGGCAGTCCATCCCTTTGCTGATAGAAGATGTTCCTGCAAGGGGCGCCGGTATGCTGTTTGTTACGTTGTGGCGGTTGTGCAAACAGCAGATATCCAAAGTATGCGCCACGCCGCCAACTGCCAACCGGATGACTTTTCCCTAATGGAGAATGACCCCTAAATAGATTTAAAAATTTAAAAATTTAATTACTTACCGCTCTTTTACTTTTTTATTTAATATAAAAGAATATCTTTATTTTACACTTTTTCTTACTCTATCTAAGCTTATTTTAATAAATATAATAAATAAAGATCTATTTTATTTCCGTGATTTTTTATAAGTTTTTACAATAAAATAATAAGTCTATATAAGAAGAAGTTGGGATGCGGTATACCGTATACACAGTGAAAACATGGAATTTTAATTTTTTTTGGTTTTCTTTGTAGTGTCTGCCGTAAGGGGCCCGTTAGCGTCAGTCCACAGCAAGGGCCCTGTGGGATCCTGCATCTCTTGAACGCCCTCTCTCCCAACGATGCCCCATGCTTATGTCGGTGCGGTGCCTGCTTGTTTAATCCACAGCCAGCAATGTTGTTGCAAATGACTCGCAACATCCGAGCGCCAGGCAGGGTGTACAACCTGTCTGGCTCCATACGGAAGGAATCTGCAGGTCTCAGTTCTGGACAATATGAAGGGATCGACAACATACACCTGGAGTAATTGGGCGTATAGAGCTGTAATTTGACCGGCATTGCATGCGCTCGCTGCCCCCCTGCCTTTCCAGGAAGCCGTGGAGAAAGGCTGCCATCAAACCAGGAGCATGGATTGATCTGACATGTTCACATATATTGAGCTGGTGTGAAGTGGCACGCCGTTGTTAGTCCTTACAAACACACCTGAATCTAACAGCGTGAGCCAGGATGGAGACTCAGCCTACTATCTTTCCAGATCTAAACAGCGAGGAGGCGGAAAATGCCACTTTTCATGTTCGTCGCTCACCGCTAGATCCAGGCTTGGTCGCGCAATGGCGACAAGCCGACAGCGTCCTATGGACGCATTACATCAAGGCCGTATGGGCCATTCTACTTCGTCGCTACGCCGGCAGCGGCTCGCCAACTTTTACTGTTATTCAGGACTTGCATGGATCACCGGCTCTGCGCGAATCTGAACCCTCGGGCACTCATCGTGCGGAGGCTCAGGTCGAGACCTGGGAAGTGTCCGAAGACCCGAATACCTGTTTCATGGAGGCCGCGCGCAGACGCAGAGCAGAGCCGTGGCCCGGGATACAGCCGGATTGCCCTGTAGCGCCCTGTGCCACCGGGGTTCGCATCCAGCGCGATATCCATCAGGATGTCTCGTCCTCCTGTGACTACGCTCCGATCTTCGACGCGTGCAGCCTGCTCGTCACGCTGGATCTGCGCCCGTCTGTCGTCGACATCTCCCTGAGGTACTCGACTGCAGCCATAAGCGACAAGTACGCCGTGGCGATACTCGAGACCGTGACGCAACTGTTCGAAAGCATGCTTGGGGGCTCCCACCGCAAACTCAGCAGCGTCAATTTCCTGGGGCAGCATGCCTCACGCTTGCTTGCACAGTGGAACGACCCGAGGTTACTCGCCCGACCACAGACATGTATACATGCCTTGATTCTAGCTCAGTGCCAACAGCAACCCACAGCAGAGGCAGTTTGTGCGTGGGATGGCTCCGTCTCCTACGCCGAGCTCGATCGCCTGTCCGGTGTTTTGGCAGACCGGCTTGTCTCGCTGGGCGTGCGATCGGAGATTATCGTGCCCGTGATTTTTGAAAAGTCCATGTGGACTGTCGTGGCCATCATGGGCATTCTCCGGGCCGGGGGCGTATTCGCTCTGCTGGATCCCTCGCAGCCTCGTGCACGCCTGCTCGACATCTGCAACACCTGCGAGGCCAAGATAATCGTGGCATCACGAAGCCTCCAGGAGACAGCGGGCGAGCTGTGCGAAACCGTTGTCCCTACGCCATTGGACAAGGATGGTATGGAGGATCTCCTTTCACCGCTGAATCCAGCCCCAACGCCGCCGGGGAATCCGGCGGACGCGGCATATGTTGCCTTTACCTCGGGCTCAACGGGAAAGCCCAAGGCCATCGTCATCGAGCACCAGTCCTTCTGCGCCAATGCTCTCGCGCAAAACGAGGTCCAGAACCTCACTCGCCACTCGCGTGCGTTCCAGTTCGCTTCCTACGGGTTCGACAGCAGTATCCTGGAGATGCTCATGACCCTGATCGCCGGCGGCTGCGTCTGTGTTCCGTCCGAGGCGCAGCGTGTGAATGAGCTTCCCGCAACGATCAACAAGCTCCGCGCCAACTGGGTTGAGCTCACGCCGTCGGTGGCGAGGATGCTCACACCAGCGACGGTACCCGGAATTCGGTCCCTGCTCCTCGTGGGTGAGCCGCTGTCTCTGGAACACATCACGACCTGGTCAGGCAAGGTGCAACTCATCAACGCCTACGGACCAGCCGAGTGCAGTGTCGTCGCCACGATCCAGCCCGCCGTGAGGCCATCAGACCCGTCGAATATCGGCCGATCCCACTCGGGACACTGCTGGGTCGTGGATCCCCGGGATATTTCCACGCTCCAGCCGCTCGGCGCCCCCGGCGAGCTCCTCGTCAGCGGACCCCTTGTCGGACGCGGATACCTGAACCACCCGGAGCAGCAGGCATATGTGCCCGCCCCGCCCTGGGCTGCAGACTTTGGGCTGCCACCGGGGGAACGCTTCTATCGCACCGGGGACATGGCGTACTATAATCTCGATGACGGAACGCTCCGGTACCTGGGCCGCAAAGACCGACAGGTCAAGGTGCACGGCCAACGCATCGAGTTGTCGGAGATCGAGCACCACGCGCAGCTCTACGCAAAGGGGATTGTGGCCACTGCGGATGTTGTGAACCCGCGCGGCCATGTCGCCGATGCGGTACTTACGTTGTTTGTGGCACAGGGGGGGGCGGAGGACGGCGCGGTCTTTGCAGGCCAGGATGGAGCTGGTCTCCTCGCGCCGGTGGACGAGCGCACTCGAGCATTCTGGAAGGAAATGCGGAGCTGGCTTCGCGGGCGATTGCCCTCGTACATGGTTCCGACAATGTTTGTGCCCATGAATCGGTTTCCCCTGACAGCGACGGGGAAACTTGACCGGCGGACGTTGGTCACGCTTGCTTCCCAGGCGCTGGTGTCAGAAGAAGAGCGACATGAGCTCCCAGCACAACTTCCCGCGGCCTGTGGTGTCGAGAGGGTCCTGCGTTCTCTCTTTTCAGCCGTTCTGGGAGTTCCTGAGAGCCGCATCGCCGCCGACGACGAATTCTTCGCTCTTGGCGGGACTTCGTTGAGAGCGATTGAGCTGGTAGCTTGTGCACGATCCAGGGGTATCGGCATCACCGCGACAGATGTGATCAATCTCCAGACCCCGGCGGCCCTCGTCCAGGCTGCTTCTCAGTGCCACGACCTCCCTACCATCCCCCCGCTTAGTCTCATCAGCGAGCAAACCCGCCTTTCAGCTCGCAAAATAACATCGCAGTTCGAAGATGGGGGTACCATTGAAGATGTGTACCCCTGCACCCCGTTGCAGGCCGGGATGATGGCCTTGTCTGTAAAGATCATGGATGCCTTCGTCGGCACATTTGCATTCACGCTGCCGCCACAAACAGACCTCACGAAATTCAAGCGCGCCTGGGAGCAGGTGATTGCAGCCAACCCCATCTTGCGAACCCGGATAGTCCAGGTCGAAAGTGAATCCTTGCAGGTCGTCGTTGCTGCGAACGAAGTGCCCTGGGCCGGCTCCTTTCCAACAACAAACGATAGCTGGCCCATGGGGCTAGGAACCCCCCTCCTGCGCGTTGGCCTGATCGACCGAGGGGGCCGCAATCAGGAACCGTTGTTTGTGATGAAAATCCACCATGCCATCTTTGATGCGTGGTCCTACGCTCAGATGCTGGAGGATGTTCAGACCGTCTATCAGGGCAGTGCGCCGCCCAAACGGCAGCCTCTGAGTAACCTGGTGGACTACATCTCCCGCCTCGACTCACGGGACGCGAAAAGGTTCTGGAAGACCGAGTTTGCTGGATACGAAGCGGTCGCCTTCCCACCTCGCCTCCCAAGCGGCACGGCGGCGTCAGCCCGCCGCGCTCCACGGTCTCTCTCTCTCCATGTCCATTCCACAGCCATCGACCAAGACTGGGCACTGGCGAGCAAGGTCCAGCTGGCCTGGGCCATCGTCATATCAACACATACGAGTACCAGGGATGTGGTGTTCGGCCTGACCGTCTCGGGAAGGACAGCCCCCGTGCAAGGCATAGACCGCACCATGGGCCCAACCATTGCGACCGTCCCCTTCCGAGTCCAGCTCCAGACCGAACAGGCGCTGCAAGAAGCACTGGTTGAGATCCACGGGCATGCCATGTCCCTCGTCCCCTTCGAGCACACGGGGCTTCTATCGATTGGCGACTCCAGCGCCGACGCCGCGGCCGCCTGCGGGTTTCAAAACCTCCTGACAGTCCAACTGCGCACGGTAGAAGACCAGTCGCGCTCGCTCATGACGGATGCGCCGGGGAATGAGGACGAGGAGTGCAAGTTCAACACGTATCCTCTCTTCGTGATCGTTGAGGCGCAGACGGACGCGCGCCTGCAGCTCAAGGCGCTCTTTGACGGCTCCGTTCTGCACGACGATCAGGTGCAGATCATTCTGGAGCGGTTTGCAGCCGTTCTCGAGCGCATTCTCCACGCGCCACAAGACGCACGCATCGTCGACTTAACGTTGCCGTGTCCCTCGGACCGTCAGAGACTGACAGCGTGGAATCAGAGGGAGCTCGAGGACCGGCTGGAATTCGTGCACAGGCAGGTGGAGGATCACGCGGCGACGCATCCCGAGTCCGAGGCAGTCTGTGCGTGGGACGGCTCCCTGACCTACCGCGAGCTGGTCAGGGTAGCGCGCTCCGTAGCTGCGCACCTGCAGGCCCAGGGAGCCACGCCGGAGACGGTGATTGGGATCTGCACGGAGCGCTCCAAGTGGCTCCCCGTGGCCATGCTGGGGGTTCTCCTGTCCGGCGCCGCCATGGTCTGTTTGGAGCCCAGCTTCCCCATCCAGCGGCTGCAGAGTATCTGCCGGGACGTGGAGACGCAGTTGGTGGTGTCGACTGCGATGCTCCGTGACAAGTGCAGCAAGATTGCCAGTCATATCGTCGTCCTGTCCGACGAGGCAGTCACCGGATTCGACGCCGATGCGTACCGACCTCCCGTGTTGAGTCTCCAGAATCTGGCCTACGTTGCGTTTACGTCTGGCTCGACTGGCGCGCCCAAGGGGGCCACTCTCGAACACAGCATGCTTTCTCTGGCCGTGAGGGCCCACGTCCCGCTCTGCGGACTGACGCGCAGGTCGCGAGGTCTCGCGTTCGCGTCGCTCGCTTTTGATATCTGTATCCTAGAGATCACCTTTGTGCTCGGGGCCGGCGGTTGCCTATGTATCCCATCCGAGACCCAGCGGACGGGGGAGCTCGCGGAGACAATGGAAGCGATGAAGGTGGACTGGGCCACGCTCACGCCCACCGTCGCACGCACGCTCTCGCCACCGAGCGTACCCACGCTGGAGACCCTTGTCCTGATAGGCGAGTCCGTGTCGGAAGCCGATATTGCAACCTGGGGGCCGCACGTCGCCCTGCACAATGGCTACGGTCCTGCGGAATGCGCCATGCTCACCACCACCGCGGTCCATCTCAAGCCGGGCCACCATGCAGCCAACGTGGGGTTCGCGCCCAATGCCTCCTGCTGGGTCGTGGATCCCCACAACCACGATCTCCTGCAACCGGTCGGATGCGTCGGCGAGTTGGTCGTTGGGGGGCCGATTGTCGCGCGAGGATACATGAACCGCGAGGCCGAGACGGCGGCGGCCTATATCCACAGTCCGGCGTGGGCCAGCGCCTTTCCGTTTGTTGCGGGCTGTCGGTTCTACAAGACGGGGGATCTTGCGTGCCATAACCCGGACGGCAGTCTCTCCATCATGGGCCGCAAGGACTCTCAAGTCAAGTTGCATGGCCAGCGGATCGAGCTTCACGAGATCGAGCACCAGGCCGAGGCGTATCATAGCGGAGCGACGACATGCATCGCCCTCCTGGTCAATTTCCAACACCTCGATGGTGCTCGGATCGTGCTCTTTACCTGCGGAGCTCAGGACGTCGACTTTAACGCCCGGCCCAACGCCGGGGATGCAACCACGACCTCTCCATTCGTTCCGGACCCGGACCGCTACCTGGATGAGATCCAGCGGCTGAAGGGCCATCTGGGCCAGACGCTCCCGCACTTCATGGTGCCCTCCATGATAATCCCGCTCCGATATCTGCCGCTGACTCCAAGCCGCAAGGCAAACCGCAATCAACTGCGCGAGTGGGCAGAGGCCATGTCCCGAGCTCAGCTCGCCAGTTTGATGCTGCTGTGCGGCGATGGCAAGACGCAGAAGAAGCGGCAGCCTGCGTCCAACAGCGAGCGGCTCGTCCACCGGGCGTTTGCAACCGTGCTCTCGATCCCCGAAGACACCTTCGGGGTCGACGATAGCTTCTTCGCACTGGGCGGCGACTCCATCTCTGCCATGCGTCTTCTGGGCCTGTGTCGGGCCGGTGGGATGAGCTTGACCGCGTACGAGTTCCTGACGTACAATACCGCCGCTCTCTTCTGCGAGCACGCCGCCACCCTCGCTCCTGCGAAGGAACAATGCGACCCCGTCCCAGTGTCCAACGGACCGGTAGATACTACAGGGGGGCTGCGCCTCAGCCACGACGAGTGGCAAGGCATATACGATCTGGCGGGGCAAACGTCCGTCGGTTCTGTCCAGAGCGTCCATCGCTGTTCCGACGCCCACTCGGGGATGCTGGAGCTCTACACTTCTCAGTATCGGGGAAACCTGACTTTTGCCCTCGAGTGCGCAGATCCGATTAGCCCGCACCAGGTCATGGACGCCTGGAAGGCCGTTGTCCACCGACATACCGCGCTGCGCACGCTCATCATACGCCATCCCAACAGCCACGAGGTGTACCTCCATGTTCTGCTCAACAGCGCCCCGCCGACTGTTGTCGTCCTACCACCCGCTGTCGAGGATGCGCTGGGGATACTCAAGGCTCTCCCGCCAACCCCGTGGGAGAAGGGGGCGCCACCTCACCGGCTCGTCGTCGGCCAGGATCGGTCTGGACAGCTGCTCCTCCGCCTGGAGACGGGCTGCGCCCTCATCGATGCTATGTCTGTTCCCATCCTCTTGAACGATCTCGCTCTGGCCCTGCGCGGCCAGCTGCCACGGGACCCCGCCACCCCGTACAGCGAGTATTTGTCGTACCTGCAGACCCAGTCCAAGGAGCAGCAGACCCGTGATTACTGGAAGCGAGCTCTAGCTGGGGCTCGTCCATGCAGGCTCCCAAGACGACCGAGTGCCCAGCCGGATGGCTTCGACACCGACACATCCGAGCATCGCTCAGTACGCAGGTCCCTCGGGCAGGATTTCGACCGTCTCGACGCGTTCTGGCGCTCGAACCGCCTGACCGTCGCAAACATCTTCCAGCTCGCGTGGGCGCTGCTCCTGCGCCATTACACCAACGCGTCGGACGTCTGCTTCGGCAGTATCGTTTCTGGCCGCGACATCCCCCTGCCCCATGTCTGGCAGATGGTCGGGCCGTTTTTTAACGTCGTGCCGTGCCGGATGGTGCTGGGTGACGATGCCGACGACGCCGGGAACCCGCGCACGGTATTGGACGTGCTGCGCGAGAACCAGAATAGCATCCAGCGTCGCAACGACCATCACCACTGCTCCGTCCCCGAGGTTCTCCGCCAAGCCGGGCTTGATATCCAGGGCGACAAGCAGCTCTTCAATACCGTGCTGGCTGTGCAGCCCGAGTTGGAGTCTTCAACAGCCACAGCCACGGGCATTGGATTCAAGCTGCTCGAATTAGATGATGCTACAGAGGTTAGTGGACCCATCCCATGGCCTCCGGGCCCAACTTGAGGAACTAGCTAGCTAACTCTATACCCCCATTCTCCTGTAATCTAGTACGATATGTGCCTGGCCGTAGTCCTGTCGCCGGGCCGGATTGACGTGGAATTGCGTTACTGGTCCTTTACCTGTTCCGACATGCACGCCTCGGAGATCCTGAATCGCCTCTGTTGGGCAGTCGGGTGGATTGTGGACCATCCAGGGGATCCGATCACCGCCGTTGCGTTTTGAGATGAAGTAAATTAATTGCATTCCGTCTCCACAATGCATAGAGTCGCACAAGTATGTAGACCAGTTACACAATGCCCAGTAGGCTCATTCATCACGCCCCCCTTGCGTCTTTTCGCGTGAGTGGACGGTGCACGTCTTCTGCTCCTATGTGTGGAAAATGTTTTGTCTCCAAGCCACTACTACTACTATACTACCTACTTGCTTGCTTGCTCTCTCGCCCACTTCGTTATTCTGCTCCGCGGCAAAATAATGGCGACCCCAATGACTGGGAATGAGGCACCCAGGAACTGCACAATCGAACCCGCCAAACATGAGACCGATCAAGGATCCCACGACCCTGATTCCCTCCAGGACCACCCGCCATACCCTGATCGGCGGTACAAACTGCTTCTCGACATCTTGGCCCTGGTGGCCATCCAGTTTCTTCAGGGCCTCGACAGCACCATCATCTCGACGGCCATCCCCAAAATCACGGACCGCTTTCATGCACTGGGCGATATCGGCTGGTACGCCAGTGCGTTCATGTTGACGTTCTGCGCCTTCCAGCTGGTCTGGGGCAAGCTGTACACCTTCTACACGGCCAAATGGGCGTACCTGGCCGGCCTGTTCGTGTTCGAGCTCGGGTCGCTGCTCTGCGGCATCGCGCCCTCGTCCACGGGCTTCATCGTCGGCCGTGCCATTGCCGGGCTCGGCGGCGGAGGAACCTGCGCTGGGTCCCTCCTGCTCGCCACGTATCTTCTCCCTCCCCCGCGCCGGCCAACGCTCATCGGCATCCTGTGCGCGTCCTTTGGCTTCGGCGCGGCCATTGGGCCTTTGCTCGGGGGCGCCTTCACCGACAATGCCACGCTGACCTGGCGGTGGTGCTTCTACATCAATCTCCCGCTGGGCGCCCTGGCCGCCGCCGTTGTCGCCCTGTTCATCCCCACCAACAAAGCGCCCGGGAGGGACACCCCGTTCCGCGAGCGCCTGCTGCAGATGGATTTGCTGGGCGCCGGGCTGCTGGTGCCCGCGGTGATTTCGCTCTTGCTGGGCCTGCAGTGGGGGGGTTCCGAATACCCCTGGAGTGACGGCCGGGTCGTCGCCACGCTCGTCGTCGCCGGCGTCCTGGGATCCGGCTTCGTCCTCAGTCAGCTTTGCCGCAGGGATGAGAACCACCTCATGATTTCGCCGCGTGTGTTCAAGGACTGCCGGGTGTGGCCCTCGGTCATCCTGGGCGGTTCCGCGACGGCATCGTTTTTTGTCGTGCTGTACAATGTGAGCCGGCATTTTTATACCACACCCTCTTTGCGAGGGTTTCTCCGGATATATCGGGAACCACCATGCTGACGCACAATCCTCCGCTAACTAAGCTCCCAATTTGGTTCCAGGCTGTCAAAGATGCCTCTGCCGCCTCGTCGGGCTTGATGAATCTCCCCCTGACCGTCAGCTTCCTCGTCGCCTCCACCCTCGGAGGGACACTGAGCTCGAGCGACTCGTCTCCGGCCTCCCCATCGTTGCCAACAAACAATTCCCGCCGGCGCAAAACAGTGCGCGCACTCAAGCCCTCGTCGTCCCCAACAACCACCTTTGCCCTCCTCACGCTCGCCTCCCCGGTCCTCTCCTCCGCCGGCTGCGGCCTCCTAACCACCCTAACCCCCCGCAGCGGCGTGGGCCAGTGGATCGGGTACCAGATCCTCATGGGCGCGGGCGCAGGGCTAGGGATGCAGCTCAGCCTGACGTCCGTGCAGTCGTTTGCCAACCACGCCGACATCATCATGGGGACGACGATCATCCTCCTGTGCCAGAACCTCGCGGCAACGGTGCTGAACTCGGTCGCGGCGATGGTCCTCAACTCGCAGCTGGCCGCGCGCTTGCGCGACGAGGTTCCGGGCCTGCGCGGCGAGACGCAGCTCGTTACGGGGACGGGGGCCACCGGGTTTCGTGATGCCGTTCCTGCAGAGCTCGTCGCGGCTGCCGTGCAGGTGTATAACGAGGCCGTGACTAGGGCGTTTCTGGTTGCCGTTGGTGCGGCGTGCGTGGGGATTGGGGGGATCTTGTGGTTTCCTTTGAGAGGGAGGCGTGTGCATGTGCTTGACTGATTGTTTTTTCTTTTTTTTTCTTTTTTTTTTTGGCGTCATTTCCAGTTCCCATGCTGGTAATGTCATTTGCTACTGTTCCGGTCACCGTGTATCCCATCTCGAATGAGCACCTTTTTTTTTTTGCCTTGGATATATCAAGGATGTTGTCGATAGAAACCGCACGTGTCTAATGTATACCCATCCAAGTGTCTAGCGAAGTAATATTCAATCTGAATACATGACACATATAAAATTACAAACATACACACGTATTTGATTTCACCTGGGGATGCACTTCAACCGGTGTTCAAAGGCAAAGAGATACGTAGTCCAGATGTTCTTGGTGCAGAACCTCTAGTCTGCATATCGATACGGAGTATATACTTTACATCCTAAAGTTCTAAATGCACTTATGCCCCCCACCCTCACTTGCATTGTGCCCTTGCTCTGGGCGGAGTCCAGGGCTCCGTCCCTCACATTACACAGCATTCCATTGTTGTCGGTGAGGGATTGAACGTTGCGGTCAAACAAGGCCTGGCCATGGCTATTGAAATGGATCGACAGCGCATTCCTACCTCTGGCGCTGGTATGCAAGCGCCGCAGTATGCTATTATGAGGCGTCACCGGACAGCACGTTCACCTCCTCGAGTCCTTGTTTTGCCCTGGTCACGAACGAAGCACTACATTGCCTATCTTGCCGTTGTCAAAAGGTCGGTCTGTCTTCCCCCTTCCCTTGCAGCACTTTCCCAAGTCTTTGTTGGCTACCGAACCTTTTATACGAAGCCCAACAAGCCATCGGTCGGTGCTCTTATCTGTTGGAGACTTTTCATCCTCTACCACACCAACACTACTTGGCTACCAAGATGACCGGTGAGAGCGCAGTAGCAACCAACCTGCCTTCATCGGCGCCCCATGCAAAACCGCTGTCGGAACAACAACAACAACAACAACAACAACAACAGCCATGGAAATTCCTAAGCAAGGTCCTTTCGTCTCCAAACGCCGACCACCAGCTCTGGTGGGACACCCTCGGCCCCGTCTTCGGCTCCAGCCTGGCAATCACGGGCTACAGCATCGCCGCGCAGTACCAGCACCTACTCCATGTCCACGCCGCCATCATCCCCAGCCTGGGACCCTTCCCCCACAACGCTGCCGCAAAAAACATCACCTGGCCCAGCGCCTTTGGCCCGGGCCCGCTGGAGGTCAGCGTCAACTACCAGCAAAACAGCTCCACCTTGTTCCGCTTCTCCGTCGAGCCCACCGGGCCCTACGCGGGGACCGACGCCGACCCGCTCAATGACCTCGCGCCAGGCCAGCTGCTCCAGCATCTGAGCCACCTGCAGCCGGGCCTCGACCTCTCCGCCTTCGGCGCTCTCCGCCCGCTACTGGGAGTCAACGGCAACGAGGGCGCGTTGCACTGGGACGCGATCCGCGCGCTCCCAAACCGATCCCACACCGTCGTTGCCCTGGACCTACAGCGCGACCCCGCGTCCTCGTACAATGTCAAGATCTACCAGCCCCCGCTGCTGCGCGCGACGGCGCGGGGCTCCGACGTCGTCAGCATCATCTTCGACGGGCTGCGCGAGTATTGCGCGACAACGGGCTCCGGCGTGGACTTTAGCCTCGTCGAGGAATTCATGGTGCAGAATCGCGCGCGCTTCATGACGGACAAGTCGTACGTCTCGTTTGACTGCAAGGACCCGCGGCGCGCCCGCATGAAGATCTACACCGAGGCGATCGTCTCGAGCTTACCGGAGCTCTACGAGTTCTGGTCGCTTGGCGGCCGGCTACCGGCCAGTACTACTACTAGCAGTAGTAGCGGGCCGGACCTTGAAAAGGGGTTCGAGCTCGTCTCGAAGGTGTGGGAGGCTCTGTTTCGCGCACCGCTGCCGCAGGGGGCACGCAGAGAGTCGATGCACATCCAGGTTAATTGGGAGACTTCGCCTGCGGAGCCGGGCGTCATTATGCCCAAGATTTACTTTACCGTGATCCAGGACATTGATCGGTATATTTCAGACGTCGTCGTGGGCCTCTTCAAGGACCTGGGGTGGGTTGATCATATTCATACGCATAGGAGGATCGAACAGGAAGCATAGTAAGTTTCTTCGATCAGACACCCCACGCCCCCTCCCCTGTCCCAGTGAGGAGGAATCGTGATTGTGATCTCTTTTTTTTTTTTGTTGTTGTGCTAACAGCTTCTTAGCCCCTTATGCCACTCCAACCCAAACAGCACGCATTGCTACATGTGGATTGCCATTGCGTATACCGCCAAATCGGGGCCGTATATTACCGTATACACGGACCCATCGGGAGATCTATTGGAGGCACGGCGGCCGTTGTGATCTTGGTGCCGGAAGTGGGAACCCCGAGCCGGGGGGAAGTAGACCTGAACGCATAGTTATATTCTTCTGATTACACACCAAGAGTCGTGGTTCTCTGTACCAATATGAGCAATTGTATGGGAGAGAATGTACTGCCAGAAGACTGGACATTTCCAGCTGCACCCCTCCCCCACCCGAGCCACGGCAGTAACAAAGGCTCATGAGTAGACGAATGAATCTGCCGCGAGTCGACGAAACAGATACCCCAGTACTATAATCATGTTATGCCCACGGGGGTATGCCAAGATCGGTCCGTGCAATTTCCTAATACCTTAGCATCCCCCAGGTCTCTTGCAAGAAATTATTCCAACCCACGTCTACTCTATATAGACACGGGTCCAAATTTTCACAAGATAACCATACTTATCTTAAGAATCTATTTTATCTAGAAACCACCCTAGTACATCTAGAGTCGGTAAATATAATAATAAACGCGAATCGTATATGGACGAAGATAAAGGGAGATCGAAATCGCCGTATCTAATTATATAGTATTGCGAACTAGAAAGGACACGCTAAAACTAAACTAAACTAAAAAAAAAAAAAATATTTAACAAAGTCTATATCAAGGATTAGATACATGTTATATAAGGGTATTTTTATTTGCTTAGAAGGCATTATGTCTAACTATAGTTAACTATAGTAATAGGCATGCAGGAAGGTCAGTAAATAGTTTTATATAATATATTATTATTAAATATTTCTGTAGTATATGAGAGCATATATAAGGGATTTAAAAATAGATATGATTTCACGGTTAGATACTCTTAATTAGTAAATCTTACACTTACAGTATATATGACCCTCAGTCGTCCAGGTAGTTCACGTCTCCATGTTTCTTTCAGTCATATGGTGATTGACAGACTTTCAAAACAGCGGGGGTGCTGGGGCCGAATACGTAATGCTCCTTCCTAGGAATAGTATCAAGGATAAGGGGTGTGTTATAATATTCAGAGGTAAATTCATAGCACCTTCCGTATTGAAGTTGATCAGTTATTTATTTGAGGAGGGCGCTGTACACCGACGCATTTCACGGAACCAATATCCGTGAGAGGCGGGATCTGGTGGGCGCCAGGCTCATATTCTCCAACCTTTCACAGGCAGTCCGTCTATGCTAGGTTAACCCAGAACATGCCCGTAATAAGTGCACTTAGCATTATTATGTACAAAGTCTGCCTCCCTGGTCAACATTAGCGACGTAGTTGAAATCTAATGCTGTATCTCAGTATCCACTTACTGGACCCCAACTGGGGTGCAATCACCAGTTTCAGGGGAAAGGCGATGACCCACGCCTTTCCTAAAGACCTCAGCCTTCTTCATAGTCGGTATCCTATCCCATTGTTGAGTGGGTAAACCGATTGACAGGGCCTTGTAACATACAACGATAAGGTCACGATCTTGTGCTCCAAACGGTGGAACAAGTAGACCAAGGATAGTGGCAGTAATACAGGGGAGACGCATAATTTAGGTAAAGGTTGAAGTTCGAAGATTTGCATGTCACAAGATGATGGTCAATGCAATAGACAGGAGCCAAAGTCTGTATTATGTAACCACGGTGAGACTATAGAAAGGAAGGACTCTTTATAGCCTGCTTTTAGGGCGTGTTTGCTAGTACACTCTCGCTCTCCCAGGACCAGCCCCCTTCCCTTCCTTCTTTACTCTTCCCCGAGAAAGGGACAAAGGAATCTGTAATCGGCAGCTAATCAATGCCATCACAACATAGCTACGCCTCTTGAAAGCATGAGGTTGGTTGTTTACTATGTGCAGGGTCAATTTGCAAGAGCTGTGTGGTATGAATGTCACATATGCAGTCACAATCACAACCTAGACTTGGCATATCTGCCCCGCTTACTGTATGGAGCACCGCTTACGGCGAGGGGGTCGGAGAACTGTAGATGATGGGCCCGTTTTCCTGGAAAGGCTGGGAGTCGAAGCTGGCACTCCTCGCGTATGTTTGAATAGCCTGTATGCTTGTTGTACAGCTACCGAAGCATTCCAAGAACTTCCATATACGGAAGTCAGGAATTCTGGTATTTTACCGGGTTATTAACCCCCTGCTCGCGGTCGCCCCTGAGCTTATATCGATATAAAAGACCCTACCTACAAACTATCGAGCAACAGACAAAACTGATTCATGCGTACGGGCCCAGACGCAACACTCCTATGCCTCTATAGTCCTTAATATACCTCCTCCAGCCTATACGGTATTCTCGCGCCGGTTAATAGCAAGCACCGCGCCTGGAATCCCGTCCGAGCTCAGCAAGGATTGCGAGGTAATTTTCAGACTATGAGATAAACTCACTACTAAGATATACTGTACATATCTGCGTATAGGCAATTTTGGCATTTCCGGGCGCAGACAGACCATAAAGTGAATGCATGTCATAGCTACTTCACTAGCCACCGAGCCCTAACTTCACTATAGATAGCTGTGAATGAAGAGAGATCCAATAGATATGAACCCCCCCGTTTTGAAATATTTTCTTCCTCAACTCCCTCCTTTCTCCCCATTTCTCAACTTTCTTTTCTCTACTATTTCGCCCAAAATGAAGGACACCGAGATGGCTGATGCCAACAGCCAAACAGGCCATACCCTTCCACGAGAACAGGTCGAACAGTTATTCAAGCAGCAGCTCTGGCTGAAGGCCCAACCCGAGGGAGGTAAGTGAGCCCCCTAGCTCTAGACACAATTGTTAAGTATGTACTAATATGTGCCTTAGAATCTTTTTCTCCCACCCAAGCATTAGAGACTGGTGTCTGATCTTATATTGCTTCACTTACGATCTTCTGGTTACGCTGGACGGCCACAGCTATTACAGGAGTTCCCTACACTCCGTGTAGTGTTGTCTAGGCACGAAGATATCATAATGGAATTCGACAGGCCAGTCAGCGAGATCTCGCATCGCCAGCTTCGGCGGACCGCAATAGACGCCTACAAGAGATGCACCAAGACAGTTGCCAGCACGCAATCAAGAAGAAAGTGCCAAATGCTATAACCATCTTAGCATTTGGATCATTCCATGACTTTCGCATTTGGAAATCTCAGATGTCTTGAAACAGTCTGAATTTCAAAAAGAGGAACTGCATGCACAAGGTGCCCTGGGAATAAGACTCGACTACAACCCTGCGACAAAGTGGCCAAGGCTAGGTAGAGCCGTTGCATAATCGACTACTTAGTGTCCTTTTCCGTGTCGAATCCTTCGATGGATTCCAACAGCAATGAATGCGCCATGACAGACGCCCAGAAGGTGCCCGGCCCCGAGATGGCCCAAAACGCTCAGAACGACCAGAACGCCCAGGTCGCCGCCCAGCAGCTGGCAACCCAGAACTTCGCTCTCCTCGCGGCGGTCCTGGCAATGGTTACCTTGGTGGGAATAATTACCGGAAACCAGCCGGTCATAGCAACGGGGGGGACGGTGAACATCGGGTCTCGTCGCCCCTACGGTCGTCGCTGCCGTTGGAGGCCCTACCAGCCAACCGACGAGAAAAACAAAAGCAACAGGAAGGCTGAGGAGAAGGTGACAAAGGAGAATAAGAAGCGCCTGCGAAAGGCCAAAAAGCTCCCTACCGTGTGTTTCACCGACCTGGACCTCCTGGTACGTACCTACCCATATAGAGAGGATATTCGGATTTACTAAGAGGCGTGACAACTAGGACGAGGTAATTGCCGCCGGAAACCGCGCCCAGGAAGAGGCCGAACGGGAGTACAAGGCCAAGCTTGTGGAGCTCGCCCAACACCGCGAGGAGCTGGCTGCCCTGCCTTCGAGGTGTAAGTGAGCTTGTTAGCCCTATATAGCAATTGAGTATATTCTGATGTATGTGTTTAGAGCGGCCGATGGACGTCGACAAGCTCTACCATGAGCACCGGGCCAAGGAAACGAAGTAGCCAGGGGCCCAGGGCTGTTCTTTCTTTTCTTTTTCTTTTGCCCCTCCCCTCTCCGGCCACAGGTCGCGATGGCTCGTGACCCTCGTGTTAGTCTTACGGCAAGATACCTGATATTGCATGCATGACTGGTGTGGCGCAACCAGGTAAGCAGCCAGAAATGCACATAATGTCATCATTCAAAGCCAACAAGGCTTTGTACAGAGGCAGGCTGATACCCAAGCAAAACTGGCAAAGTGATTCAAACTACCGAGAACTTCCAGTATCAATACAGATGGAATGGAGCGATGCACGCCATAGACAAATATAAGGACCAAAATAGCCCATTGAACAAGCCGTTGAAGTCAACGAAACAGGCCCTGGCTGCTACACAGTCATTATTGAACCGGGCTAATACCAACTTGAATCACATTTCAACCACCAGACCACCAGGACACGACTTGCGCTTCGTAGGTGAGCTCAAAACCCCCTGGGCTCGATGGCAGACGTTATCAAAAGCCATACAAGAAGACAGAGCTTTTCGTAATACCCTTGGTGAGTGTGCTAGCTGAGTCCATACAGCTGTTTCACACTGACTTCTTTCCTAGGCCAAATCGCGCAGTACATGAAGGACTCGCGATTGAAGTTGCGAATTGCGAAAACCAGATCTTGCAGCCCAATCTGAGATCCCCTCACCAAAGCGATCTTCGGATTACTTGGCAAGGACATCCGGCAATCGCGAATTGCTGGAGCGAAGATCCGGCAGTCGTTCTCGAACCGCCATTTCTGACGTAACGTTGACGGATCCCAAGATTTCAATGATGATGCGCGGATGATCGTTCACTTCTCCTCTGCTATCTCTTCGACACAAAGTGGAAAATTCAGATTCGAGTTCACCATGTCTTATATCAACTATTTTCCAGATAAGATCTGGCTTTCTAAGGCCATCCACTTTACTTGCCCTTCGTCCTCTACCTGGGTTCTTACTCGCAAGATCAGCCAAGATTGTGCCCCTTTCGACGAAGAAGAGGCGAAGGAATACCTTCAGCCACCTTTTGCTTGTGCATCGTTTGAGTGCCGTAACATGGAAGATCCGGAGAAAAAAGGAATCATGGAGGTAGAAATGCAGATTCCCTACAGCGGAACTGAGTTCGATCCCGACCGACATGAGCAGGCGTCAGAAATGGTTCCCCTCGGAATGAGGCTAAAAATCAAAGCCTATAAGCTCCTCCATCAAACCCCCTCTGAGAATACCCCGAAGTGGATCGGAGTCCTGCAGGAAAAACAAGCCAGTGATTCTGCTTTGCTTCCGGGAGGTAGTATACATTATCTCGCTTACACTGCGGTCTCTGGTATCTGCCTGGGCAATGGACTCTGCCACCGTCGTGGGGATGGGAGAAACATGTCCGAGGGACCCTACTGGGAATTTAGCCCAGAAGTAAGGCAGGATATCCGCACTGCTTTTCAAGATGCCTATCAGTACGTGCTTGAGTCAAGAGTTCCCCTGAATTACCCCGTGCTTCTAATAATTTCTTCTTTGGTCAACAGGAATATGGAAACTGCGGGGGTGTATGTTGTTTTGTACGGTCTCAAGAATCTTTACTGGGACAGAGACTTGAGAAGACTGTAAGTCTGCCTTTACATAAGACAAGATCCTTCGATTTTCTAATTTTGCCGCAAATAGTTTTGTTTACGGGACATTTAATCCATTGGATGCAGGTATTGATGGGTATCCATCTTTTCCTCGATCTCCTTTTGGTCCGAAGACTCTGCACTTGTGGGGATTGGCTATACCTCCCCCAGGTAAAAAGAACTACGATGTCGCCATTGCCGATCTGGAAGACAGGGTGGGTTCTTTGAGCGTCAAGGTCTAGATACGGTGTGGGTTTATTTGGCTTTTTGGGTAGATACATAAGGCTCTATGTTTGCATACAGAGTAGACTCTGTCGCCGAGTTGGCCAACCACTGCAAGCAGTTCTGCTTACGGAGTACACGTTCTCTCTCCTCCTTTGGTGGAATTTCCGCAAATTTTGTACCTAGCAGCTGATCTATCTAAGTTTTATCCGGCATCGATTCCATTGCAGGAGCCAGAGAAGTATGAACCATCAGGTTTTTGATCTGTATACACACTTGACGCTGTTGTCGCTCCTGCCTCGACGAGACGGTGTCCAGTCTAGCCGTATAAGGCTAGCGTCGGGGCAGCACCAGTCCGGCCGAAGGAACAACAATCGCCGTTCTCTGATTGGATGCGCTCCTCGTATACTTGAGGTCAGGTGCTCTCATGCTGACCGGGTTGCCTGCACCTCCTCACCTGTTCCTACCTTCTTTGCACCTCTCACAATCAGAAGAAAACACAAAGTCACTTTGTTTACGGAGTGCCGACCAGATATACCACAAGGAATCCCCCTCCTATACAAGGAAATGTCGCGCTTCTTTCCCCAAGCCGAATATGCCGACGACCAGCGCTTCGCGCACACCGTTCTCACAACCCACGTCCTCAGCCGAGGTTTCCAGATGGGCACCGGAATCGGCCTCCTAGGCGGTCTCGCTTTCAATCTCAGTAAACGAAAACCCATCACTGCGCCTGTCCTGCTTCGCTCGGCCGGCGTAGGCGGTGTTATCGGGATAGGCGTTATCTCCGTCGCGCTGTTCCAGCGGATGCGCAATCGCGAGCTGATCGAATGGAAGGATCGCAGCTGGGCGCTGCTACATAACAAGGGCCAGGTCCGCGTGGATAATTGGAGTCAGCCGGGGATGGTTATTGGGGGTGTTCTCACTGCTGTGATGCTACCGAGGCTTGGAGCTGCCCGTTGGAGAGGGGTGGTGGGTGGTGCTGGTGTAGGATCGTTACTGGGAACTGTGGGTGGTATGGTGTGGGGGATTAGTGGTACCGATAAGTACTGATTAATGGACTGTTTCATATGCATTGTGGTGCTTGTATGATTATTGTTGTGTATAGTACTTGGAGATTATAACTCGACTCTGAAGAAGGTCCTCCCCTCTTCCTCAATTTACTACTCTGGACATTCATATTTGGTCGTTATATTTGGTTGTTATATCGAAATACTTGGAAACTCATTGTAGATGTCAGTGTGTCTTGCTGTTCCACAGGTGAACCGACAAGCTTTTCTTTAGTATGAGCATTGTTCTTTTAGCTGCTATCCAATCAGGGTCAATATCACGATAATATGTGAAAGTCCCAGAAAGTAAAATCTGAAGTACCCGTCTTTTCTTTGTTCGAATGCGAGATATAGAAACTGTTTCAAAGAATTGTATACTGTTGATTATTGGAGAGCTTGCACGCAATACACGCTTCATTGTTCATGGAGAACTTCAAAGGCCAAAGGCCTATTTAACCCCCTCGTGCCTGGCCTAACATCGTTGCCACATATCCCAACTGCCTGCAATACACAATGTCCTGGCCTAAATTGGTAAGAAAACAGCGGGCTCCGGCCATCGAGCCGAAGAGAGACATCCCCTTCGAGATGCCCTCACGACGTCTAGGTCCCCAGCTGGCTTCCGAAATAACCTTCTCTTTCGATGAGGCAAAGATCCCGAGCTTTGTCTGGGACTGGATCGAGAGTTCCCCGATTTCAGAGCACCGGCACCACATGGGAATCGAATTCGTCGTCCCAGACCATCTCTTACTCGAAGCCCAAAAGGTGCTGGTAAAAGCCGGTTTCAGACCATGTCCCGCACAATCCGAATGCCATATGTTCCACGAGTTCCCCTTCAAATCTCTCCCAACCTCACATTTCCACCACATCAACTATGTCGAAGAGGTCATATCTCTCCGCCGCTTGTCCTCCCTGGCGGTAAGCCTCCATCTGACCCTCAATGAACCCCGTCCTGATGACCCGGACTTCATGCTCAGCAGCGATGCTCGACTGGGCGCTAGTGCGGCTCTCTTCGCGCCCCTCCGGGATAGAATGCACCCGTTTAAGCTTCTCACTCCGATCACCTTCGCTGAATGCCTGATCTTGCAGGCCTGTCGGGGTGTGGACGTGGAGGATCAGATGGTGGTTCGGGGGTACTTGTTGCGGCTGATGTATTTGAAGGAGCACGCAGAGGGGCCAAATGGACCTCTGGGTCCAGAAGATCTACATTTGTATTTGCGGCCTTTTTGGTCTGCATTGGGGGTGGAACGTGATCGGGTGATAATTGCGCATTTGCGCAGGCTGAAATTCCACTTGAATAAGATGGAGTCTAATTTGCCTACTCCGAAAAGGATGGGACAAAGAAGGCAACAGGCGTTGAAAGATAAGGAGAGCCTTGGTTAACGAGATGGCTCTCAGGTCCATGTCTTCGCTGCCCTTCGTGGCTATCTTTATTTACTAGTCTACGGAGTACAAGATTATATAACATATCAGATTATAGATAGTTAAAGCAGTTTTTAAATGGGTTCGAAACAGTGATAACATCCGTACCGTAGCCCAACTGTTGTATATTATTAGACTCCATCATTAATATATAGAGATTCCGCTTAGTCGTCCGATCTCTCCAGTGAACTTGCTGGTACCTTTCGTTAAAAATAAATTAGGGCAGCTCTCAAACGGGTAGCGCCACCGCAAACCAAACAAACCCCCCAGCCGTCAAATGACCTCATTACATTAACTCCTTCTCCGCACCAACGTTCTTTACCCCAAACTTCCTCCGCACCAACCATCACCGAATACCTACAACTTGCTTGTACTACATCCAGACTCCCCTCAGGGGCTTACTACAACAATGAACACTAAAAATAAAACCATATTCTCCCGCCTCCTCTCCCTCCCCACAGAGCTCCACCTCCTCATCATCAATTTCCTCGTCTTCCCCGACCTGATCAATCTCAAGCTTACCTGCACCTATTTTCACACCCTGATCCCATACCTCGACCACTCCGCCCTCATCGAAGCCGAAAACACCGACTTCGCCGCCATCAATGACATCTTCGCCTGTCGTTACTGTCTGCGCCTGCGCGCTAGATCCGACTTCGCTGATCGCATGGTCCATCGTCGGCGCGGCAGGTATGGGCGCGAAGCAACTAATCGGTTCTGCGTGGACTGCGGTCTCCAACCCAGGATGGGAAGGCCGCGGTATGGCCCCGGTGCGATTATCGTTGTCAAGGGTATTTCTTATGTGATTTGCATGACTTGCCATGAGCTTAAGCTGGGCGTGAGAGAGGATGTGGGCAGGTTGGTCAAGGCTGAGTGTAGGGATTGTCTTTCGAAGAAGGGGGAGACGGAGTGCAGAGAATGGGAATGGGAGAAGAGGGAGAGAGAAAAGAGGCTATTGGTTACTAGGAGGAAGGTGAAGTGGTGAGATGGAGACGGGAGGTTGAGCCGTGTTTGGTTTGTAACAAGATCTTGGATCCCGTATGTATGATGATTTCGGGGGAGCAGAATGTGCCATGCTAACGGTGTACATAGGTATCATTTGGTTCGTACTACGTCGAAGCTATGTGGACCGTGGTAAACAAGGGTATTGGATTAGTGTTGATGATGATGATGATGATAATGATCAATTAATCAATCAATCAATTAATCGATATTCTATTAACCTCTTGGGGCCTAACTCTTTCATTTCTAGCTATGCAGGCGCTTCATCCAATTGAAGCAAGACTACAGTTCCTCCGAACTCTGAATGCCCGAAATAAGCAGATAAAAAACGCGAGCGTATAAATGCAGATGCGCAGTGCCAGAGAGTTCAGAAACCCTCCAATCCCTCTGAAAAGCCTCACTTCTCCTCCCATCCCCGGTCATCCTCCTGCTCGAGTTATAGCGTGGTAGGTAAGCTGAAATGCTTCACAGCCTGCCTCCCCCTCGGTAGGGAGGTCATATTCACGTTTCCTACTAACTAGCATCTTCAACACCTAGTCCCCTGCCGCGGCTTGCGGCTCATTGTTCATCTGGATCAGGTTCCAACTCTACATGATGGAACTGCCCCAATAGACGTGTGTAAATTATGAATTCGGCGACGTAGCAGGCCGCCTGCGGATGCGAGGCCACTGTATCGTAGTCTGCAGTGACCCAGGGGTCAGTTTCAGAGAGAGGATCTTTGCCTACATTTCTCTCCTCTCGGTGGACCACGTTGGAAATTTGTATAAGCACATGTTTAGTGGTTCGTGAGCCCTCTTTGCATGGAACCCGGTCCGATTCCACGATTCATCTTGTAGAGAAAGTGCCACAGCGCTATTCTCTGGTACCGCATCTGTATAAGGACAGACGTGTAGTGTCAACCGATGCTGGAATGTGAGGATAGTCGACAAACCTTAGTACTAGGTAGTCGGTAGGATGCTGGATGGCGTTCGACTCGTAAAGGAACGATACATTGTGGCGAAGCCGTTCACCATATCGGGAAGGGCAAGAATTGTGCTCCTATATATAAATACATATGGAAGCTATCACCCGGAAGCTCTGTGAGATGGGAAGGATTTAAAATATTGAAAGATAGGACTTGGATCGAATCAGAATACTTGTGGTTTCTTGACCTTTTCTGACAGCAGTCCTTTTATGCAAAGCAGGAACTGCAAACAATGCAAACAGTTTACTAGTGGAAGGCTCCCCCATCTGTTCTGAGTAGGTACCTGATTGAATACTTCCATATTAAATCGTCGGTAGATATTCACTCAAAATATTGTGTGCTAATATAGGACACTGCCACCTAAACTTATAATGACCTTATAACGCCAGGGAACACAGGATAACCCAAAAGTAAATCAGAAAACATGCCGGCATGCAAAGCTGCCCCGAATAAATGCTTTTTCCGAAGCATCGGCCTCCAAAAGATAGAAATAAAATCAAAAAAAGGATATTGAGAATAAGAGGAAAAGAAAGGAAAATCGCGCCTGGCGTCTTCCTTCCGCCAATGCAGTGAATAGGCCCCTTGATCATTCAAGGCTGTTATAATTTAGCACTGGCATGGCTCTGACAGTTTCATATAATTCCAGCAAACTAAGACGGTTAGAATTGTTTTTCCGAGATGTCTTGAATGCGATCGGATCAACTTACTGGTGTGACCCATGTCCTCGCCAAACATAGAGGCCATCAGGTCCTCGCCATGTCGCGTTCCCTCGACTGGGGTATAAGTGACGGCCGTGTGGCCCAGAGCAAGTCCAATCACTGGCGGCGTCTGCTGCAGGGTCATGAATTCAGGCTTGACCCCGGAGCGCTGGGACAGCATAATCTGGTGGATGTTGGTGGCGGCATAGTGACCCATGTGCATGGCTCCGCCGCAGCGCTTGATACCAGCCCAGAGAGCAATGTCGCCGATGGCAAAGTGGGTTTCGGCGTTGGGGGCGCGCTCGGGGAATTGCAACCTGTTTTCGATTGTTAGGGTGTGGCCAGATACAGAGGGAGGAGAATAACATACGTCGGCTGGATATCCACGTAACCGTCTTGAGTCAAAGCGTCCTTCGGCAGATACGACGAGGTAGGGATACATTTCGAGACGGCGTTCATGACATGGCCCGTCTTGATTTGCGTGCCGTTTGACAGCGTAAGTTGCCACGTCCGCTTCTCTCCCTCCGTCTCGATGGCGGTTGTTTCAATCACTCGCCGGCCCAAGACAACTTCGACGCCGGTTTCGCGGAGAACGGAAGCCACGCGCTCTTTGAAGTCATCGGGTAGGGGCTCCGCAGAGAGCAAGCGCTCGCGGGAATGAATCAGAGTCACTTTCTGCTTGGGGTCCAGAACCTTGAGCTCGGCTGCCATCTCAACGCCCACGGCACCTATAACAATGTTAAATGAAAGAAGGAGATGTTTTGCTAAATGGGGAACTTACCTCCTCCGATAATTACAACACCGTCTTGCGCATTCTGGATGTCCTCCTTGTGACTCTTCGCCTCCTCGAGGAACTGGTGTCGGAGCAGCGATTGCGGGACGGTAGGGAACACGCGACGAAGACCAGAGCTAGCAATCAAGAAATCATAGTTCTCTTCGCGGGACTCCTTGGTGTCAAGGTCCAGGATCTGCGCCGACTTCTCCTCGCAGTTAACAGCGTTGACGGTGCCCCTGAGGACGCGAACATTGGGCGACTGGAGGGCGGGAATGTCTTGGAATCGGATCCAGGTCTTCGAGGCAAACTGGTCGCATGCGAGTGCTTTAGGGGATCCAATCAGGTGGTCTAGGGAGCAAGAGAAATTGTTGTTAGTATATTGGGTCAGATACGAAACAAGGCAGGGGGGGGGGGGGGGGGGGTGCTCACAGAAGCCATCTCGTTCGTCCACGACTGTAATTTGAACGGGGATCTGGCTCTCCGGGGGCTGAGAATCGGCGTTGAAGTTGAAACGAGCCAGACGACCAGCGCAAAGATCGAGAAGAGTCAGGGCTGCACTCAGTCCCCCGTATGATCCGCCGACGATGAGGACGCGCACGGGGTGGGGGACGGGGGGGAAGGCTTCGTTGGAGGGCATGAGGGGCGATTTACAGATCAGATTAGATAAAGAAAGAAAATAAGACTAAACGGGGCCCGAAAAAGCAAGAAAAAGGCACGAAAAGATGAGAGGAGATGGAATCTACGGAGAAGGAAAATCCGAGGAATCGAGAACGGGTGTTATTCTTCTTAAAGGCGAAAGGGGTCTCACGAGCACGCCGATGTAAAGGAGGCGCAGACCCGAGGCCAAGGGAACAGATTTATCAAGAGTGGAGCCGACGGATGTTTTTACCCTGGACAGGGTGCGAATACCCTCATTCTGGCACCGGAGAACATGGAAGGCCGCTGATATGCTAGAGACAGGATTGTTCCCAAGCATCCCCGGACGGGTGCTAGTACCACTGGCTCGAACAGACATGTTCCACAGCCATGGATTGAATGTTTGGGTCTGGATGGAGCAGGCGGCCGGTTACATATTATTTTGAATCATTATTCGGGGGGGGGATCATGCGAGCCCGGAAGGAGGCAGAAGCCGTCATCCAGCGAAGTAAACAACCCCACCGGGGCTCCATCTTATCAGATGGTGCGAGGTCGGATGTTCTCGGCTGGGCGAACAACCCACGCCCGATTGCATAATGGAAACGCCGGTCAAGGGGTGGGGGGTTGGGTTGGAAAATTCAACGGAAATTCCCCGGTGGACACGAGAACCAAGTTCTCTCGAATTTATTATTTTTTACTCTTGTGGAATCGTGTCAAAGTGAATACGAGGTATCTTGGCAGTTGGCAAGAATCCAGGTCCGGCCGATCCATTGTGCGCCCGTGTCCAAGGTTACTTTTATCTGATCCGAAATCAAGACCATAATGTTATCAGATGTCATCCTTACTCTATACATTTAGGCTTGGGTTCTTCATGGACTTGTCTTAATGTATCATCTCCTACTCTCCTCGCAATATGTGTGGATGTTTTGACGTGATGGGAATAAATATCTTTGTCTTTTAAATATATTTTGGAACTACATGCACCCTATAATAGCACAACAACCTTACATATTCCCTTCTACATAGAAAACATTAAACACTGGGTACTCCATGCAATCAAAAGCAAGTAAAAATAACTTAACACTGGCCTTTCGTATCTCCTAGATCTGAATCATGTTCAAATGCCTGCATGCGAGATCTCGCAACAACCCAGCTTTAGGTTCAACCCTGTATCTTACCGAGGTTACTTACGGAATGTCTGTACCAAGACATGAAAACAAGATGAAAGATCCGATCTAGCCCTAACACTTCGGAAGCCATGACCTGTGACATTCTCACCGCAAAGTCTGTAATGCAATGTAACCCAGTGCGCATGGATCAATCAGCTGAACCCTACCTATTTCCGGATGTTCATTCCTCAGTCGGCATGTCTCCTAGCGACGCGGCAATTTCGGATTGCGATGCGCTATTAATTTAGTCATAGAACGGACTCAGGCCGTGCTCCGCCTGTGAAGAAGAAAAATTTAAAAAAAAGAACTGAAAAAAAGTGACGGACATCACTGCCGTTGTGGGAAAGGTCGTGGACTCGGCTATCCCACTGCAGTTGTATGGTAAGGGAAATACATACCGTAATTTCGCAGACTTACCGTATGTATATTACGTTATTTACCAGTCATACCTGCATTTTGCCAAACGACTTGAGAATTACATTATTCAAGTGTAAACTCCACCAAGCTGAATTTATGCGGTAAGGTAGGACAGACAAGCGATCGAGTCCCGGAGATGTTATCATGGTCCAGCTTGAATCCTCCATCGCGAAGCCGAGGTTACCTCCGAATCCTGCTTGGGCTTGTCGGCTGTGAGCTAGGGGTCCATCTGAGGTCCCCTGCATGCGTAGGAATGAAATAAAAGATTGAAATAAGTGGTCTTTTCGGAATCTGCAGCCTTCCACTGTCATTCTCTCCCCTTCATCCTCACATTCCATTTTTGTTAGTATACCTTTGCTTGCGTTCCAAACCATGGCGTTCCCCTTTGAGACCAAGCTGCCTTGGATTCGGTTGCCCGAACCCTACAAGACCACCTATGACCTGCAGGTCATTGCGGTCCAACATGGTGTTCGACAGTTCCAGCTCCGTCGGTCCCCTCGAACGGACGAGGGCATGCCACCCCCCGAGCCGCTACACCATGACTCCCTCAAGTTTACCGACCTAAGTCGTCCGGATGCGACCAACACGCCGCCCGAGGGTAACAACTCGGCGTGGGCGCGAGCACAGCGAAGTCCCGTCACGCACTGGACGTGGGATGGAGAATATGCGCCGACGGTTGGGCAGATCTGGAATGTTATTTATGCGCTCCTAACATTGCAGTCCGACTTCGAGATCTTCCGGGTGGTGTTGACGGGCGAGGGCAAGGATCTGCTTGCACGAGAACTGCAGGCTGTCGGTCTTGCCATTGAGCATCCTAGTCCGTCGGCGCCTCCAGGCCAACCGATACCTCACTCCCCAGACCTGTCGGGCCAATTGGTCGTGTATCGCAGCACGTTCTGGCAGGGCGCGGGATCACCTTTTGGGCCTCGTCCCGTGTGGGTGGCAGATAGCGATATCTATAGCTCCCTGCGCCGACCTCTGACTGCGTACCCATTGCACCCTGTCCAGCATACCCTGACCACCAAGTTCCCCGAGACTCGCGTGCATACCATCCACCCGGTTCGGCCGCCCAAGCCTACCCCGGGATCGAGGATTTACAGCCGTTACATCCCCCACCTGGACGAGTTCTTCTCCATCTGGGCCCTGGATTACACCAACGACGAGCACCTCAAGCTGTTCAATAAGTGGCAGAACGATCCGCGCGTGGCGAAGGGATGGAACGAGACCGGCACCCTCGAACAGCATCGCGAATACCTGCGCAAAATCCACGAAGACCCACACCAGATTACAGTGCTCGCCAAATTCAACGACACCTTCTTCTCGTACCACGAGATTTACTGGGCCAAGGTAAGCCAGCAAGCGCGCATTCGTGCGAGTATTTTCACTCCCCCCCCCTTTTTTTTTCTTTTACCTGCCTCCCTCCTAGCACCGGGCTAACACCGCTCTTTTCGCAGGAGGACCACCTCGGCGCACACTATGACGCCGACGACTGGGACCGCGGCCGCCATTCGCTCGTCGGAGATACCCGCTTTCGAGGTCAGCACCGAGTGATGGTGTGGTGGTGCAGTATCATGCACTATCTGTTCCTCGACGACCCACGCACCAAGTATATTGTCGGCGAACCCAAATTCACCAATCTCACGCCCCTCGCCTATGACCATGCGACTGGCTTCAACCTTGAGAAGATCGTCGACTTGCCGCACAAACGCTCCGCGCTGGTCAAGTGCCGGCGCGAGAAATTCTTCCATATTTCCCCCTTTCGCTTCAACGGGTCTGATCAATTGGAGCGGGATCCGTTCCGTGCGCTGAAGCTATGATTCTCTCTGAGTCTCTCTCGGTCGGGTCGTGGGCCGATGGATCTGTACTCTGTAAATGATTTTCCCGTTCGGGTTATCTGTCGATAGTTACTCCGTACTCTGTACCTTTTTCTTCTTTGTGGTTAATATTAGCGAAATCAATTTTCTTCTTTCCCCTCTATCTCCGAATCGTATCTCCGGCAATTCAATGAAAACACCGAGACAATCCGAGAGCTATCCATTAATATTGTCTCCAATCTGTAAATTCATGAAAAGCGGGGCATCGGCATCGGTCTGCCTCTTAGTCTCAGTAGTAGTCTTTTGTTTATTGTCTCTCCATAACGGAGTCGTTTTACCGCGCTAAGAAAGAGGGGTCGGGCGGCTTCCATCATCCATACTCTGGGACTTGAATCGGGTTATCCAGGGCTGGACAGAAGGAAGCAAAAAAAAAAGAAGAGAAAAAAAGCCACTCGAGCGTCGTCCTGCCCACTTGGGGCTTGCGATTCTGGGAGGGTAAAGGCTGCTAAGACAAGCAGATAGAAGTTTAGCGTAGTCCGTAGTCCGGACGGAGAATGCTCGGCTCGAGTTATCTGATTGATTGATTGATTTGATTAATTTCGACATCCATCGAAATCTCTTCGGGGCCGAAAGTTCTCAAAAATTGATGTATCATCCATACAGGTTAGTTGTGTATTACGTCTCTCTGTAAGGTATGTACTTACTTACTTTGTACAGTGTATGCACCAATAACCGCCAAGGACCCATGGATTTACTGCCGAAAGAAAAAAAAGCCGAAACCGGACGTTTGAATTCCCTGCGGCTTTTTTTTTTGGTCTTCTGCTTGGGTCTTTCTGTTTCTTCAGGCGGCTGGGCTCGTCAGGGCAGGGCTTGGCGGTGGAGACGCACGATAACCCCTGTGCAATCAGAGGATTCCATCTGATAAGATGATTATCTAATCTGATTGATAGTCGTCATCAGCCAAGAGCTGGTTTTTCTGGCCTTTGAGACATGAGGGGCACTGTGTATCTACTACCTAGGTAGAATGTAGGGCTGTTGTTATTTCCGTTGGAATTGGTGTATAAGATAGTTTTGGAATAGATATCGGCAGTAGTTTTTTTGCGCTTGAAGAGAGGGTTAAAAAGTCCAGAAAACAAGGGAGGAAAGAGAACTGAAGAAATATTCGTATTCGTGTGTGCGGCCAAACTAGCTGAGAGAAAACAAAAAGCAATCGCCAAGGGTATTGAATCTAGGTATATACAGGTCTTCTATATGGGCTCGAGGATGAAAAGTCCGCAATCGGACAGCCCTTTTTTTTTCAGCTTGCGTCGACACTTGCGTTGTTGACGTTGACGCGCCGCTCGAGAACCTTTGCAGCGATCTTGCGCAAATCCACCTTCCGAACCTTCCCGCTCCCCGTCACAGGGACCGTCTTGTCCACGCCTTCTTCGCCGAAGATGAACACATGCTGCGGCGCCTTGTGTCGACCCAGCGTCTCGCGGGTCCATGTTCGCAGTTCCTCGACGGACGGCCGCTTGCCCTCGTGGCCTGGCGCGACGGCGATAAACGCCCCAACGACCTCGCCGTATTTCTGGTCCGGGATGCCGATCACGGAGGCTACTTCAATGGCTGGGTGCGTGGCCAGCCGCTCTTCTATCTCCAATGGGTAGATGTTTTCTCCACCTGGTAATGATGGGTACGGTGTTAGTCAATACGGTTCTGTTCCAGGGTGGTTTGCGCATGCATGTATGTATGTATTGAGAGGGTGGGTTCTGCAAAAAAACGTACCGCGTATGATGATGTCCTTGAATCGGCCGGTGATCGTGCAACGGCCCTGTGGATCGAAGAGGGCCTCGTCGCCGGTCTTGAGCCACGTGGTGCCCGCCTCGTCGGTGATGAACGTTTCGGCCGTCTTTTCGGGATTGTTCCAGTAGCCTTTGGTCAATTGGTAGCCGGCAATGCAGAGCTCGCCGCGCTCGCCCACGGGAACAATGTGGCCGTGTGCGTCGATGATTTTGGCTCGTGCGTGCGGCATCACTTTGCCTACTGTTCTGAGTCGCGTTTCGATGCTGTCGGTGGTGACGGCGTTGAAGCAGGTTGGTGATGCTTCGGTCAGGCCTGGTTGTGGAAACGTTCATGGTTAGTACCTGATTGTCTGAAATGGGTATGTGTAAGACCCACCGTAGCTACTGGTATATTGGGTCATGTTCAATTCTTCGAAAAGACGCTTCATCAATGGACGAGGAACTGGTGCACCGGCGATGATTCCCGTGCGAAGGTTGCGGGTATCGAAGTTCGGGGGCTTAGGGAGGCTCAGGATCGCTTCGAACATGGTCGGTACGCCGTGGAGGGCGGTGCATTTCTCATCGGAGATCGCGTGGAGAACCGCTTGAGGATCGAACGTCTCGCCGGGGAAGACGATCTTCGACCCATGCGTAACAACGGCTAACATGCCGAGCACCAGTCCAAAGCAATGGAACAAAGGCGGAGGGCAGCAAAGGATATCGAAAGAGGTCAGACTCATGCGGTCACCAATGAACCGTGAATTGTTGACTAGGTTACTGCAGAAGTTAGACTGATTAGTGATTTGAAAATTACCAGGACTAGTGATCACGGTATGTGAGGGCATACTGATGTGTCAACATGGCCGCCTTGGGGTTTCCCGTCGAGCCGCTGGTGAACTGCAGGTTACAGACGTCGTCGGGAGTCAATTCAGCCTGTCTATCCAGTAGTGCGTTCGTTGAGAGAGGCAGTCCGTGCTGGACGAGGCCATCGTACGTTCCAAAACCCTGGTATTCTCCCCGCAGAATGACGATCTCCTCCAGTGCCGTGGATGATCCCTTCCGCTTGGGTTGAGGGCCCAATTTTGCCAGAACGTCTTCCAGCGAGTGTCGGCCAATGCGCGGTGTCAGGAATAATAATCGACAGTCTGTATGAAAATAGCGTTCAGATAAGCTTCCTTGAGATCACCATCACCAGACATGTACCTACCGGTATGGTCCAGGGCGTAGTATAGCTCCGAGGGAGTGTAGGTGTTGTTCAAGACCACCAGGACCGCTCCAACGCGGGCGGCAGCAAAGAACACCGAAATATATTGTTCGCAGTTGCCAGCCATGATACCTATCCGATCACCTTTTTGAATTCCCTTGGCCAGCAGACCGCGAGCCACTCGGTCGGCCTCGTCGCTTAGGTCTGCGTAGGTCCATCGAGCCCCGGTCCAGGGGAACACCAAGCATTCGTAGTCACCATACCGGATACTTTGGAGGGTTAGAAGCTCGCCCAGAGTGATGTCTAGTAGTTCTGGTTGCGTAGGTCCGTAAACAATTGAAAGTTGCTCCGTTGGCAGGGCCGGTTGAACATGGGATATTGTCTGCTGCAAACGCCGTACAGCCGCCATGATTAAGTTATTTTCTCACGATAAATATGACGGAAAAAATATGACTGACGAAGGATGTAGCGGCTGGGACTGGAATCAGCTAGTAGATAAAGAAACAACCATAAGACATGCCTCGGAACTAAACCAGGCTTCCGGGCCTCCAGCCCTAGGATCAGATCACTCGACGACGCTTGCTCGGCTTTCGGTACCCAAACGAGCAGCAAAATTGTGATGGAGACATCGGATTCTGGCCATTATTCACCGTCTCCACATGCAACCGGCCCAGAATTTTGCAAGGCTTCCGACCAAATTAGATTCTGAAACTGTTACCCCATTAGAACCCATTAATATTCCACTTCGCTTAGCATTCAGGCCAGAGAGGGGTTGAAAGAATCAGATAACAATCCATGTCGGAGCCAGACCACGGTTCGCCCCCTCGATGTCTCTTGGCGGGTTGCAATTCTCCACCGAGAAGCCGGTGATCCAATTGATACGGCATGCAACGGCAGCAACGCTCACCTGCGATGATGAAGGAACGATGGCGCTCCTTAGCGTTGCATTAAAGCTTGAGGATTTCATCTGATAACCAATTGAGGGCGCAGAACCCCGGGCTCGGAAGTTATCAAGCACACCACCACCGGCAGTGCCTCGTAGGCTTGTCCGCATTGGCCCTGGCTGTCCAGAATAGACTAGTGGAATGCAGTCCTACAGAGTATATTACCTGTCGTACATTATTCAGAAATTGCTCATGCAGAATGTTCAATACGGTATAGATTCATCAATCCGTTGCCATTTGGAAAATCCCCGTGATGCAAACGGTAAGACGGAACGACCGGAGGGAACATGGGCAATGGACCCGGTTATATCCTAGGGTCGAGTTCGGAATTCTCCACGGGAAAGACCGCCGGGAATTTCACCATGCATTGCTTGGCTTTCGCTTGAGGATGCGATAATTCATAGAAACGGAGAAGGATGAATCGCGGTGGTCTTTCCAGACCGTTTTACGGGGTACAGTACACTCTGCAGGACTGCGAGCCTAGGTAATCCTTTGCCAAATTCCGGCCTTTCTCATTTGAATATGTTTCTAAATTTATTCGTCTTCCATTTTAGTTCACTATGAGCTTTCCCCATGCGCATCATTGCTCCTGAATATATTCGGGAGTCGGCGAGCGAAGGCAACAATATATTCTAGTAGAAAGCATGAATCAAGATAGCACCAAGCGGAGCATCGACGGCGCAGTCCGAAATTACTACGACAGGCAATTTTCCAGGCAAAAGGTGTGGGTGCTCTATCTGTCATTCAGGCTCGGTTCGGATTACTTCAAGCTACAAGGATCGTCCTGTGTATATAGCTTGGCACACCAGGGATAAGGATCCCGGCCAGTCGGAGACTTAATGGCATCAATCTTATGGAATTGTGACCAGGAGCGATGGCAAGTAATTCAGCACGGGTCGAGGTGTGTCCTAAATTCAGGATCTGGTCCATGGCCAAGGAATGTCTTACATCTCCACTGCCTTACGGTCCAGGTGAATCCTGATTCCTGATCGCGGGATCTGTACCGGTTGACGCGTTTTCTTTATCAATCTTTCGGGGAATTGACTCGTTGACTCTACAGAGCATGGGCTCGCAGCTGAAGCCCTGGCTACCAAGGACTCCGACTGGTGGCGACGTGAGACATATGGAGTTTGTGGAGTTGAGTTAGTGGACGAAAACCGAGGGAGATAGTGACTATTGTAGGCAAAAGGCTCACTCAAAGATGACTGCATGGCCAAGAAGCCCGGACAAACAATTTAATTGTATGGCTGGCTTAGTTGTCTGGGCATTGATAATACGAAGGGGTTGTTGCCTCGGGTAATTGGACGTTTGTGTGTGCAAGTGGGTTTGTGAGAACTTGGGAAGGAATGGAATACTCCGTAGCACAGAAAGGGAGAGAGCAAGGGGGAAAACAGAGAAAAAAAGAGGCCCTCGTGTATGAACCAGGAACCTTGAGCAAGGGCCCATGTCGGTTACAACCGCTCCAGCGTGATCGATCGACAATGCGTTCTGGCAATTGAAAATAACAGGCAGATGGGAAACGTCGGAACGGAAACGAAATACAGTACCGTCACGGAGGCGTATGGCGGACACGGTACGGGTAAATACGGTACCAATCTAATCAGATGATCTAATCAGATAAAACGTGGCAGACGACCGGAGAAACGAGAGGCCGGCCGAGCCCCGCCCGGTCGCCTGACTGCTGATTCGCGGCTCGCGCGCTGCCAACCGCTCGTCACAATCAACGCCTAGCACTGCTCGCTATCCGTGGTAGCTCAGGTGTTCTGCTCCACTACACCACCCCTGCCATCCAATGACTCTGCTATGGGACCTTCGGGGTCCACTGCAAGTGACGATGACTGGATCGTCTCGGCAGGGCCATCGTGGTTGAAGAAAAAGGACTGGGTTTGCGCACCCTTGCAAAAAAGATCTTTAATCCTTACGATTTCTCTCCCCTGCCCGTTGACAGCGCCATCCATTCCTTTGACTTACGCTCAGGTGTAGAACTCTGCTGTTGAGCACGACGAGTTCGCTGTCTCTGTTCGCAGGTGCGTGACCCCGCAGCAATCCACGACTTAAACCCGATGGCAGGCACAACAATTCCGAGCAATGAGGGGCACCGAAACCCCGCGGTCTTGATGAACCCGGACTCTCAGCCACAAACCAACGGCGCTCAGCATGTAGATATTCTTCCTGTGACTAAAGTCCCTGCGCTGGATACTATCGACCCCTATGCTGTGGACCGATCGCTGGGTGATACGGTGGCAAACAGTCCCTGGGCGGAGCTTCTCTGCAATGCAGACGTCCAGGGTGTCGCCGATGACCTCATCCAGGGCTATGCCCGTTTTATTTCAAATTTCACCGGGCTCGAGGATGTCGCGTTCCTTCTTGCGCGTTGTCCGGTGTCCGGAGCGGCATCGGATCCGCTACGCGAAGTCATCAGTGCCTCTGTGTTTTGGTCCGAGGAGACCCAGCGACCAGGCGATTTGAGCACCTGCACAGTCCGCCATTTCGATGAAGCACTCTACAATAAGGATGAAGTCCAGTTCTCTTTGGACTTGGGAGCGAGTCCCGAACCTGAAAATGGCGAGAAACAACTCTCCAGTGTCCAAGAAAATGTTGGTACTTGCTGCGCTGAGTTTAAGCGCCCATAACTGACCGTTAAATAGCACTTCAAACTGCGTATCAGACCTACCTCAAGCAGCGCCCTCGCAATCAGCTTTGCCTACCCGATGCGACTTATACCTGATCAGGCAGTGCAGCAGGTGCTGAATGCACTGGCAGCCTGTTTAGCAAGCTCTTCAGCCCTCCTTTCTCTCGAGGCGCCCCAGCCAGAGCTATCGATAATTAATTTCCCTTCACTTATGATACCCCCGACAATAGATACCGACCAGAATGGGGAAGCTGGGCCAAGAAGCTCCCAGCGATCCCTTCTTCATGCCGCTTTCGAGGGCTGGGCCCGCAGAAAGCCTAATGCCATAGCGCTGGACTTTGTGCATTCTTTACCCTCATCGACGTCCGATGCTGAACATAGCATTCTCACCTACGCGGCCCTGGATAAAGCCGCTTCCACCTTGGCCACCCATATTAGAGCTTGTCTGGCCGCAAGAAACTCCGCAGAATACGGACGCATTATTCCTGTTTATATGACAACATCCCCCGAGCTTTACATTTCCTATCTTGGTATCCTCAAGGCTGGTTGCGCATTTTCTCCGATCCCCCAAGATGCACCTGCCCAGAGGGTACTGGAAATTCTAGAGGACATCGGCTCTCCAATCATCCTTGGTAACACTCGCGAGCCGTCGTCTTGTCCTTGGAAAGCAGACGGCACAGCCCTATATTCCTGGGTTGATGTGGCAGAAGTGACCGGGTGGAAACATATGCGTGGTGAACAGAATTTGCCGCCTGCAGCTGATCAGCTGGGCGATCTGGATATTCAGGACGATCAGACTGCCTACCTCCTCTTTACCAGTGGCTCGACTGGAAAGCCCAAGGGTGTCCAGGTCAGCCATTTGGCCGGTGCCTGCTCTATCCACTCACACGCCACATCTATTCCCCTACCTGGGAACGCAGTTGGCGACTTTAGATGGTTCCAATTTGCGTCTCCAACATTCGACCCGTCGCTAATGGAGATCTTCGTGACCCTGAGCTGCGGTGCAACTCTTTGCTCAGCAGACCGGAGCCTGACCTTGACCGACCTTGAAGCTACTATAAATGAAGCAAGAGCCACTGTTATGATGGCAACGCCCAGTTTGGCTGCACTACTCAGGCCGTCTCGCCTGACGACTCTGGAATCTCTCTGGACAATGGGTGAAAAGCTCAATCGGACGGTAATTGAGAACTTTGCTCCTAGGCTTCATGCCGACGAGGGCCCCGTTTCTCCCGATGCACACTCAAGAATGCTGGTCAACGCGTACGGTCCTACGGAGGGGGCCATCAATTGCACCTTCCTTGCTCCCTTTGGCTATTCCATCCGTGGCTCTATCATCGGAAAGGAGCTGCTCACATGCGCTATGTTTGTTCTAGATCCAAACAGCCATGAGCCGAAGGCTGTTCCCGCCGGTCTCACTGGTGAGCTGGCGATTGGAGGACCACAAGTCAGCAAGGGCTATTTGAATCGACCAAAGGAGACCGCAAAGTCCTTTGTCCATAGCCCCGAGTTTGGCTACTTGTATCGCACTGGTGATATGGCTCGGATTGTCTGGGATGAAAGTGGTTCTCGTGTCATTGAATTCCTGGGCCGTATTACCTCTGACCAGGTAAAGATCAGCGGTCGTCGCCTCGAACTCAGCGAGGTGGAGTCCGTGCTTGCGACAGTGGCAGGAATTACCGAAGTTGTCACAGTTGTGTCGAAGCGTGACAACAACGTACAAGGTAGTGAGCAGATTGTTGCCTGTCTTGTGGCAGATGGCGCAAGCGGCTTTGCGAAGGAAGACATCGTATGTGAGGCGCAAGAAGCCGCGCAGCGTCACTTGTCCTCTTACATGTGCCCGTCCGCCTACACCTTCTTTGATTCACTCCCAAGATCTAGTTCTGGGAAGGTTGATCGGAAGGCAATCACTGCCAAGCTGCAGCAAGGTGAGTCGAGTGGTCTTCAGATCTTCGCTGCCCCGAAATCTGGCTTGTCGAACCGCGTGCACGACGACTGGGAAGCAACTAGCGATCAAGAGGTTGCGTCGATACAGGATCTCTTAGTTCGTCTGATCGCGGAGACCACTGAAGAGGAAGCCTCCAGTATCAAGGCCGGGGCTGACCTATACTCCCTGGGCGTTGATAGTCTGGGAGCCATGCGGCTGCTACAGAAGTTAAGAGATCACTCGGTTGAGGGGTTGGCAGTTGCCGATGTCCTGCGATCAGGAACTCCAAAGGGACTGCTTTCAACTATTCTTGAACGCCGTCAATTAAATGGGGATGCTTCGACCAACGGTGCTGATCATGCCCTTTCTGAAAGCTTGCAGTCCTTCTCGGATCGAAATATCGAGACCTGTGCAGAGCGCCTTGGCTTAGCTCCTGAAAAGATCCAAAGTGTCTTGCCCACCACGGCAACACAGTCTGGTATGCTGGCAAGCTTTCTGCGCAGCTCTGCTGATAAATCGTTCGCAACCCGATCGTATATTTACCATTCAGTCCTTCCGATTGAGGCAGGGGTTGATGTAGAGCGCATCAAGTCTGCATGGCAAACTACGATTGCAAATTACGACTCTTTCAGAACTGTCTTCTGCTGGCTGGATGATGACATGGCTCCATTCGCGCAGTGCGTTCTTGCTAGCGACACAGTGCCAAAATCGGACTGGAGCGTATACGATGTTCCTGCCGATGACAGCGAAGAGAAGACTCTGAACAAGGCGTTGCGAAATGCGGAGGATGCTATTAGCCTGAGCTCGCCACCTTGGAAGTTTTCTTTGGTTCAATCAGGAGACCGAACGAAACTTATACTGAGCATGTTCCACGGAATCTTCGACGGAGGTTCATTGCAACTTCTCCTCGAAGATGTCGCTTCTGTTTATGATGGCAAGCCGGTTGATAACCGAACTTCCCTTGAACACATTGTTAAACACCATTTCAGCGCTGATCATGAAGCAACATCTCAATTCTGGTCAAAACAGCTTGACCAGTACTCACCTGTTGTATTTCCTTCAGTTACGCCCTATCGGGCTCCTTCGATAAAAACAACAGACCGCGTGGAAATTGTTGCCTCGACAAGTTACGATGACCTGAAGAAACAATCCAAGAACATCGGCTCAACTCCGCTGGCTGTGCTTCAGGCTGCTTGGGGCTCAGTCCTACTCGCTTACACAGGAACTCCTGATCAAGATGTTGTCATGGGGAGTGTTGTTTCCGGGCGACTCGACCCGGAGTCGGAAATCTGTATTGGGCCTACATTCACAACTGTCCCTATTCGCCTAGCTGTCAATCAAGTGCAGAAGGATTCACAAGGTGTTTGGACCAACAAATCGGTCACGCGCCACCTGACATCATTGAACGCACACACATTGTCGCATCTGCAACCACGCTTAGGATCACTAGTGACAGCTGACGGCCGCCTCCCCTATGACACACTCTTGGCCTATCAAGATTTCAATGCAGGATCTATTTCGAGTGGTATCTGGAGCTCCATTGATCATCCACCAATGGCAAATGACTTTGCTGTCATGATTGAGGTTTGGCCTGGTGCCGACTCCTCTCTGACCTTCCGTGCTAGTTTCAACGATGCTTATCTTGATTCTAAGGCAGCTGAGGCCATGCTGAAGTCCATGGCAGATATTGTAACATACATTCTTGGTAGCCCAGATGGAAACTTCCAAGACGCCTCGTCGCACACCCATTCTGAACTCAAGTCATGTTTCAACCCCGGAGCAACCTATGCTGAAGAAGTATCAGAAGGTGCCTTGATTCACAGTAGATTTGAGGATCATGCGGGTTCTCACCCTGATGACGTGGCATTGATCTTTAAGGGCGACTTGGACCATGAAAGCAGCCCTTTGAACATCACGTGGACTTATGCACAGCTTAATGCAATTGCTGACGACCTCGCCGAACATCTTCTGAACACTTGCGGTCCGCTCACCAACACCCCTGTGCCCATCTGTATCGAGAAAAGCCCTGCGCTATATGTCGCCATTCTCGGAATTCTGAAGGCAGGAGGGGCCTGGTGTCCCATTGATACCCTTTCCCCTGCACAGCGTCGCCATGATCTGATAGCAAGAACTGGAGCCAATGTTCTCTTGGTTTCATCCAGTGACGGTGTGCAGCCTGAAGGGTCCATTCCAGTTGGTGTTCAAGCCGTCGACGTTAGTCAATTCAGTCAGGATAGCCTTGCTGGAGCCAACGGTACGAAACGAAACAGCACAAAGCAACGATCCAGCCCAGATGGCATGGCGTATTTGATCTGGACCAGCGGTACAACAGGAGCACCAAAGGGTGTGCCGATCAAGCATTCTGCTGCGGTTTCCAGTATGAAGTCCTTATTCAAAGATATCCCACAAAATGCCGATGCTAGCCCTGTGCGATGCATGCAGTTCTCGCAGTACACATTTGATGTGTCTATCCAGGATTTCTTCTACACCTGGGGGCTGGGAGGTGTACTAATATCTGCTACGAGAGAAGTCATGCTTGGATCTTTCCCCAAGCTTGCGAATATTACTAAAGCGACGCATGCCCATCTCACCCCTGCGTTCTCAGCAGGCATCCCAAGAAAAAGCTGCGAGACACTCAAGGTGATCACCATGATTGGTGAAAAGTTGACTCAACCTGTTGCTGACGATTGGGGTACCGACATGCGGGCATTCAACACATATGGCCCGGCCGAAGTCACCATTGTTTCCACTGTCAGGGAGTTTGGAAATGAGCACAAGAACATCAAGAGTGCAAATATCGGATGGCCTATGGATACAGTTTCCGTCTTTGTGACCAAGAATCAGCGCATGGTGATGAAGAATGCGGTTGGTGAATTGGCGTTAGGCGGTCCCCAACTTTCTCCTGGTTATCTTAACCAAGAGGATGTCACCAAAGCCAAATATGTCTGGAACGAGGAGGCTGGTCAGACATTGTACTACACTGGTGATTTGGTCCGCATGCTTTCGGATGGATCGCTTGAGTATATCAACCGCGTTGACGACTTGGTCAAACTCGGTGGTATTCGAGTCGAGCTGAGCGAGATCAGTTTCTCTCTCGGCGACTGCCACCCTCTTGTCGAGAACATTGAGACTCTCATTCTTAGTCGTCCGGATAGGCCTTCTAAGGTGGTTGTTGCTTTCCTCTCTGCACCGAACGCCGCTGGGCCTGAAGATGACGGGCAGCTCCTTGTTCTAAACGACAAGGCTCTTGAAGTTGCTCGGTCGGCTAGTGATCAGGCGCAAGCCACTTTGCCCGACCATATGATTCCCTCCGTTTACCTGGTCGTCAAGAACATTCCCAGAACTCCATCCGCTAAGACTGATCGTCGGTCGCTCCAAGCAGCTTACGCCGAAGTTGACATTGACAAATGGGAGGGTAACCTGAACCCCGAAAACGGTGCCCTCGTCCAGTCGTCTGAAGATCCGGCATATGCGGCCGCAGCAGCAAACATTGTTAACATGATTGCATTACTTGCTGATATATCACCCTCGATTGTCACTAAGGCTAGTCGGCTAGGAAGTTTGGGTATTGATTCTATCCGTGCCATCCGACTGGCTTCTAGATTGAAGGAAGCTGGCTATCAACTTTCTGTTGTGGAGGTTCTTAACTGTGTTACTGTTCAAGATCTCATTAAACTGGCCTCCACTGCAGCTGCTTCCAAGGACACAGTGGAAACATTCGACTTGGAGGCCTTCGATAATGCATGGCACGAGGCAGTGTCGGCGAAGGTGCGGGACGACTTTTCCACTGTCCGAGCAACTACGATCCAAGAAAGCTTGCTCAGTGAGACCATGGGAACGTACAACATGTACTGGAGCAATCATTTCTTCTCCCTTGATAGGTCTGTGGATATCAATAGACTGAAGCAGGCCTGGTTCTCCGTTTGTCAGAAAACTGAGGCCCTGAGAACCGGATTCATCCCATTGGCCGAGGTTGACAATGGCGTCAAGCAAGATAGCGCCGAATTCTCAATGCTGCAGGTGATGTATAAACTGCCTGATGTTGATTGGCAACATCTCGAATGCAATGAGCAAAACTGGGTCGAGCTGCGCGACAACCGCATTGAGCAGATCATGCAAAAGCACCAGAGCAGCTACTTCCAAAGCCCTCCGTGGGCCGTCACCGTACTTGACAAAGGCAATGAGAGAATAATGTTCCTCACCATTCACCATTCCATCCATGATGGACCCTCCCTTGGTTTGATCATGGATGATGTGCGTTCTGCCTACGCCTATAAGCCGCCATCGAGACACCAGCTCAGTGATGCGCTTTCCATCGTCCTTCCTACCGAGCAGAGAAGCAAGGATACACGTAGCTTCTGGGCTTCTGAGTTGGAGAAGTTCTCTGGGCTTGAAGTGCCGGTTTGGCCCGATCTCACTGGAATCAGATTACAACCTGGCGAGGTGCAGGAACACCGATTTATCGCGGAAGAATGCGTGTTGTCGGAGCCCCTTTCCAAGTTACAGGCTGCCGCTGCTGAGCTAGGAGTGTCTTCAATTGCCTCTATTATCAGAGCAGCCTGGGGATTTGTGTCTGTGGGATACCTCAGCATCCCAGCTACGGTATTTGCAGAGACACTCTCTGATCGGGTTCTTCACGCAGATCTTGAAGATAATGTCGGGCCATTGATATCTGTTGTCCCTATCCCGTTCCACCCTCAAGGAACCGTTCGAGAGCTATTGACCGAGCAGCATCGCCTTTCGGTTCAGTCATGGAAATATCGTCACGTGCATGCTCGCGATGTGCGCAAAATGCTCAACCGGCCCCGTGGAGAGCCCTTGTACCCGGCCGTTTTCAACTTCCATGTGGCAAGCGAAGAAAATAAGAGTTCGCAGTCGCAGATTTGGCAAGAGCTCGAGGATCAAGTTGGGTTGCATGTTGAGCATCCCATGGCCATGAACGTCTTCCAGCGTGTCGATGGCTCGCTTGTCTTGGAAGCATCCTCGGACATAGCTTTAATGAACAGGCAACAATTGTCACTTTTCGTCCGCCAGATAGATGCTATGGTTAGCGCGATGCTCAAGTTCCCTGATGAGCAGTTGTCCAACCTCGGCAACCATGCTCCAGCCGACCTGCGCTCAGTCTCGAATAGGCCAGTCACTGATCTGGTTGCAAACTCAATCTACACTAGCCCGACGTATTGGTTGGAGCTCAATGCCAGAGAGCACCCGGAGTGGACCGCCGTTGAAGTGGCAACCAAGATTGCTGCGAGCGGTATCGAAAAGGAAATCATGACGTACGGCACGTTGAATGCTGAGGCCAACCGTGTGGCCGCATTCATTGCCTCGTTCGGTCACAAGAACAGAATGATTGCAGTCTGTTGTGGACGTAATCTCCCCTCGTATCCAGTCATTATTGGTATCTTTAAATCCGGAAATACTTATCTGCCAATTGATGAGGGTCTTCCGGCTGATCGGAAGGCCTTTTTGATCGAGGATGGCGATTGCCCAATTGTTTTCACCGAATCAACATTCTCGGCATCGTTCTCTCACATTCCTGATACCTGTCAGATCTATCGTACCGACGACCCGGAATATCAAAAATTGGTAGCGGCCATGCCCACTGAAGATCGCGACTATCAATCTCATCCGGATGACCTCTCCTACCTTCTCTTCACTTCTGGGTCTACGGGCAAGCCTAAGGGTGTTATGGTCACTAGGGCCAACCTTTCGTCGTTTATTGAGTCCTTCACGGACTTCATTGTTAAGGCTGCGCCCAGAACACTCACCTTGGGTGGCACCGGCAGACATCTTGCACAAGCAAGCAGGGCGTTCGATCCTCATCTGGTCGAGATGTTCTTCCCCTGGCGCCAGGGAATGGCAACCGTCACAGCTCCCAGAACAATGATCCTCGACGATTTGCAAGTGACTCTTGGAAAATGGGAGATCACTCACGCGAGTTTCGTTCCCTCCTTGGTCGACCAGGCCAACGTCCTACCTGAACATTGCCCCAAACTGGTGTACATGAGTGTTGGAGGTGAAAAGATCTCTCAAAAGGTATTGGATGCGTGGGCTACTTCACATATCGCGCTTGCCAATGCCTATGGTCCCACTGAAGTGACAATCGGCTGTACCTTCGCCCACGTTGGCCGAGACACCAACCTACGAAACATCGGACCCCCTCTAACAGCCTGTATCTGTCACGTTTTTGTTCCTGGTACGCAGACCTACGCGCTCAAGGGTCAGACTGGTGAGCTTTGCTTTTCTGGGGATCTCGTTGCCAAGGGATACCTCAACAGGCCAGATGCAACCGGGTTCACAACCGGTCCGAATGGCGAAAGAATGTACAGGACTGGTGACATAGGTCGTTTGATGTTTGATGATTCGGTGGAATATCTGGGCCGTGGAGACGACCAGACGAAGATCCGTGGACAAAGATTGGAACTTGGAGAGGTTTCCGAAGTCCTTCGATCGTCTTCCACAGTTGGGGTGGACGTCGTTACAAGTGTTGCCAAGCACCCTGGTCTTAGCAGAGTGCAGCTTATTTCATTCATCGCAAGATCAGACGCTCGTCAACGCCAAAAGGGCGGCGAAGTTTCGTTCGTCCAGTCCGATTTCGCAACCCTCGGCAAGGAACTACAAGACATCTGCAAGAAGAAACTGCCGGGATACATGGTTCCAGAACTGATCTTGCCCATCACATACATCCCACTGGCGCCGATGTCCGGAAAGGCCAACTTGAAGGATCTTCATGCACTCTTCTTCAGCCTCCCTCTTGCTGCTGTGCTTCAAGGAAACAACGCAGGGAGCATAGACGGTGCGGCCAACAGTCGACCTCTGACTGCCGACGAAGAGGCTGTGGTTAAGGAAGTTTGCTCGGTGATTTCCGTGGATCCCTCCGCTATTGGACCCCTGACGAACATCTTCGAAGTCGGCCTGGACAGCCTGAGCGCCATTGGTCTCTCCATCAAGCTTCGTAAGATCGGATATGCAGCTACCGTTGCTCTCGTCATGAGCAACCCAGTGATCGAACAGCTCGCTCGTCTACCCAGAAATTCTTTTTCGTCCAGCTCGGAGGCTACGGTGTCCAAGTTACGTCAAGACCTTGCAGAGATTGAATCTACTTATCGCCAAAACGCCCCTACAGGTGTTAACCTGTCAACCGTGGCATCTGTTAGGCCTTGTTTGCCACTTCAGGAAGGTCTGGTAGCGCGCTCTATCAACAATGAAGGCGATCAACTCTACATTAACCACATTGTTCTTCAACTTGAAGACAATGTTGATGCAGTCCAGCTCAAGTCTGCATGGCGGACCGTCGCTATCGATAATGAGATCATGAGAACTGCGTTCTCTCCTCTAGAGAAGGAAGTCGTTCAAGTAGTTTTCTCTGCCGATTCCTATGAAATCCGTTGGGAAGAAGATGCATATGAGGGTTTAGATGCGTCCACCGAGGAACTCAAGACAAAGCAAGCCCAGATATCGCGCGACATTATCCAGAATATTTCCACGGTTCCTCCGGTACGGTTCCATTTGGCCAAATCTTCGACTACCAGCCAGCCGTTGGCTCTTTTCATCTCCATCCATCACGCTCTTTACGATGGCGAGTCATTCTCGATGTTGCTGGAAGATGTCGCGGCACAATATCTCAAGAACCCTGTCCCGCAGCGAGGTGAACCAGCAGCGTTCATCGAGCATGTTTACACCCAGGACACAGAAAAGGCAAAGAAGCATTGGACCGATTATCTCGGCGACTGCCGACCAACATTGTTCCGCACTGATTTCAACTCTCTGGAGCACCCCAAGTTCGTTTCCAGAACTATCGGCAACAAGCTTTCTGATCTGGAGCGCCGGTCAGCAAGTCTACAGACTACTGTTCCGTCCTTGGTGCAGGCAATTTTCGCTCTTCTGCTGGCTGACGCCGTTGGGGTTTCCGATGTGACCTATGGTCTTGTTCTGTCCGGTCGAGCAGTGGCCGTTCCTGGGGCGGATTCCGTTATTTTGCCCTGCATCACCACAATTCCTGGACGCCTCAACACTAACGATCTCAGCACGGTTACTGAAGTTGTTGAACGTGTTCAGAAATCAACCGTCAGATCACTTGAGTTCCAGCACACTTCTCTACGACACTTGCAACGCTGGCTTAAGTCTGAAACGCCTCTGTTCGATTGTCTCTTCTCCTACATCCGAGCAACAGCGCCTTCCCAGCACAAGATCTGGAGGGAGTTGGATAGTCAAATGCCTGCGGAGTATCCTATCGCTGTCGAAGTCGAGGCCAACAGCGCCACCGATACTATCAATCTAAACTGCGCATTCTCGTCCATTTTCAGCGCTGCCTATAACGGTGATGAGTTCCTTGAGAAAATGGATGCTGTGCTATCTAGCGTGGTGTCCGGCGAGGTTCTATCGTTAGACAATTTCAACCTTCCTCAGCCCGAGGGAACTGGATCCCGATCTCAAGCTATCCAGTGGGATGAGACGACCTGGTCTACCACGGAAGCAAAGATCCGCGAAATGACGAAGGATTTCTGCGGTCTGTCTTTGGCGGATGTCTCTAAGGGAGCTTCTTTCATTAGCCTCGGCATCGATTCCGTCACGGCTATTCAATTTTCCCGAAAGCTGAGGGAAGCTGGACTCATGGTTTCCTCTTCTGATGTTATGCGCTTTTCTTGTGTAGGTGCCTTGGCTCAACACATTGAACGAACCTCTAGCAAAGGTCAAGCACAGACAAACGGAGTAAACGGGACCAAGAGAACTGCTATTCCGGCTGATGTCTACCAGAGCCATGTTCGCATGCTTAGTGAGGGTGACTCTATCTCGGCCGTGTTTGAATGTACTCCGCTGCAATCAGGAATGATCACCCAGACAGTTGGCTCTGCCGGTCAAGTCTATGTCCATCCACATCCGGTCAGACTCAATGACTCTGTGGATACTGCTCAGTTGAAGAATGCAGTGCGTAACGTCATTTTGTCCAATGATATCCTGCGCACTTCTTTCCATCTCGTTGCGGAGCTTGGACACTCATGGATCGGAGCTGTTCACACACAGCCTCCTTTCGAATGGAAAGAGATCACCCTTCCGTCCGGCGCCGATGCTCTTACAGAAGTCGGCGCCCTCTTTTCGTTCGGCGAAGAATCATCGTTTGAGGTTCCACCTATCCGAACAGTCCTGGTTAATCAACCGGAGGGTAGGCTTCTGGTGGTCGTGATGCATCACGCCCTTTATGACGGTGCCTCGTTGCCTTTCTTCTTCGAGGATCTCGCATCGGCTTACAGCGGTGAAGCTCCGCTGGATAGGCCCCAGTTCTCGGAAACAGTCGACCATGTTCTGAACGGACAAGAGAGCTCGAGCAAGTTTTGGACTGAGAAACTGCTAGGATACGAAGCCGTTGAGGTTCCCCAGCTGCCTTCTGATGAATCTTCAGACCGCATGTTCCTCTCGGAATACCGGGTCGATCTTGACCTCTCTACAATTATTGAATCCTGCAAGGTAATGGAAGTCACCGTCCAAAGTGTCGCTCTCCTAGCATATGCCAAGGTTTTGGCCCGTGTTCTTGGAAAGCGTGATGTTGCGTTTGGACAAGTTCTTGCAGGACGCTCCTTGCCTACCCCTGGAGCCGAGCGAACTCTTGGTCCGTTGTTCAACACGGTCGCTCAGAGAGTTACCTTCGAGCCAAAGTTCTTGAGTAACAAGGCAATGGTGGCGAGGTTGCAGCAGCTAACGGCGGATGCTCAAGTCTACCAACATGCGCCACTACGGGTCGTTCAAAACTCGCTAAGAAAGGCTAATGAGTTGGCATCTACTTCTCTCTTTGACACGCTTTTCGTTTTCCAGAAGAGCGCTGACTTTGCGGGAGGTATCTTGGAAACGCAGCAGATTTGGAAGCCTTATGAGACGGAGGACTACGCTGCGCAGGCGGAGTACAAATTAAACGTGGAGGTGGATCATGGTAAAGATGGAATTATTGCAAGGGCATCGTGCAACGGACAACATCTGTCCCAACAGGGTCTTGATGATTTCATGGCCGAGTTTGGTTCTGTCTTCCGGGACATCATCGAGCATCCCACGAGATGTGCAACAGCCCTGCCTGAGCGTCTGGGTGAATTGCCACTTAGGTTGTCTGCTCCCAAGGCGCAAGAAGACTCGGTTGAAGATTCCGAGGCACCTCCACACGAAGCTATCGTGCAATCTGTGCTTGCGGAGGTTGCGGGACTTTCTGTGGAAAACATCAAGCCAAGCACCAGCATCTTCAGTATCGGGCTCGATTCACTGTCGGCCATTCGCATCGCCTCTATCTGTCGATCTAAGGGAATTAGAACCGGTGTGGCTGACATTCTTCAAGGAAATACCCTCCGTGGTATCAGTCAGCGCGTACGACCCATGGAAGAGCAGACCGCGAAGCCTCAAGGCTCTCTTTTTGCGGATTATGATCGTACAGAGAAGGCCGTTGTCGAGAAGCTTGGACTTAAAAAAGAGGCTATTGAAACGATTTTGCCTTGTCTTGGGGGTCAGTTTTATCATCTTGTCAGCTGGTTGAAGTCGGGAAGGAAGCTGTTTGAGCCTGCATGGCCCTATTTCAGCTCAGAACGTATCGACACTACGAAGTTGGAAGACGCGTGGTATCAACTTCGTCAACGACATCCAGTCCTCCGAACCTGCTTTGCAGCTATCTCCTCTTCGGAGGCTGTTCAAGTCATCATGAAGGAGGCCGTGCGAGATACCGAAACCTTCAAAGTGATCAACTCCTCCGCTACTATTACGGAGGCTGCCCAGGCTCAGGCGAAGGAAGAGGCAGCAAACCCATCTTCCCTCTTTGTTCCTCCTGTTCGCCTGCGTCTTTTAAAGGCCAGCGACCGGGACGGAATCCTTGTCCTCGTTAATCATGCTGCATACGACGCCTGGACAATGCCCATGTTCGTGTCGGAGCTCCAAAGTCTTTATCGCGATCAGCCACTAGACACCAACCCTGATTTCGCTTCCTTCGTTGGTTTCTCCGTCCGCTCTCTCCGCGATCTTGACGAAAAGACATACTGGACTTCCGCTCTTGGTTCCGGCGAGCGTACGGTCATCAAGAACGCTGCAGAGCGAAACGGAAGCAAGCTTCCTGATCAAGTATTTGTCGGAGCCTGGGAGAAGGTCAAGAACGTATCCCAGCTCGAGGCTTTGTGCCGTTCCGCAGGGCTCAGTCTGCAGACAGTAGTCCTGCTTGCCATCGCTCGTTGCCTTGCGCGCATGACCGGTGTCAAGAGCCCAACCATGGGTCTGTATCAGACCGGCCGCTCAGCTTCGTTCGCCGACATTGAGAAACTCACCGGACCTTGCCTCAATGTCAACCCCTTCACCGTCTCCGACGCAGTCTCCGACTCCGGTCTCTTAGACAAGGCCCAGGCCGTTCAAGCTTCCCTCGCTGAGCGTGTATCATTCGAGCAGAGCTCCCTCTGGGACGTCCTCCGCTGGGCCGGCGCTGAACAGACAGGACCTCCTCTCTTCAATGCCTGGGTGAATCTCCTCTGGATGCAGAGCGCAGTCCCCTCGGCCAACGATGCCACTCCCGATAAGGAACTGAACGATGCCGGTGATCTCTTCCTCCCTCTTCGAATCGGTGTCCCGACGGACTTTATTCCTGCCGAGACTCTACCGGGCCTGGGATCTACCTCGGTGTCTGAGCTTGACACTTCTCTGCTCCCTAGTGACAATGTTTACATTGATGTTGGACCGGACCCGAAGACCGATACGATTGGCTTTGGTGTTCGTGTCGAGGGAGGGCTTCTTGCAGAGGGAGAGGTTCAACAGATGGTGAATGATATTGCGGGCGAGATTGAGGCGATTGTCTCTTCGCTGTAGGGACAAGATGATGGAAATATATTGTTGAGATTTGACAGCATATTTTATTGAAAAAAAAAAAAAAAAAATGAAAGAAAGATAGAGCATAGATGGATGGGTATATAGCATTTTGTTTTATGTTTTATGATTTATGTTTGTAATTAGAATAGACGAATAGACAAGAATACTTGAATACTTTCCATAATACTTGATTGTCGGCGTAAAGACCGGAGTTAACGGAAATCGTCATTCTGCCAGGACGGCCGGACTTGGCAGAAGTCGTCACTCTCCGTCTTTCACTTTCTTCCATCCCCGCCGCAATCATGTCTCCTCTCTGAATCCATGTCCCCGAATTCCACTTGTTTTTCTATCGGCCCAGATCTTCCAAGCTTGCAGGGCCCTGATACTTGAGGCAGTTTCTGCTGCGCACAGCTCCCCCCTCGACTGAGTGTCGACGCCAGACCGGTATCCTGTGCTCCAAAATGGCCTACGTCGTGCCAATCCACCGGGCAAGCAGCATCCGCCATGCCCTGAAGCTCAACTTCCTCGACCCCGAAGAAGAGTCCCTCGTGGTCGCGAAAGCCAACCGACTCGAATTCTACACCCTTACGCCCGATGGCCTCAGCCTCGCCACAACATGCGCCGTCAATGCCCGAGTCACCATGTTGACCGGCCTCTCGAAACCCGCCAATTCCCCTACAGACCACCTCTTCGTCGGCACCGATCGCTACTCCTACTTCACATTGTCATGGGATCCCTCGCAACAACAGGTTCGCACGGAGCGAAACTACATCGACATCTCGGACCCGTCGTCACGGGAATCACAAACAGGGAATCGATGCCTGGTCGACCCTAGCGGTCGATTCATGACATTGGAGATCTACGAGGGCTTAGTGGCGGTGGTTCCCATTGTGCAGCTACCGAGTCGAAGGAGAGGACGGGCGCCGACGCTGCCATCTGGCCCGGATGCTCCTAAGGTGGGGGAATTGGGCGAGATGACCACGGCTAGAATCGACGAGCTGTTCGTGCGGTCGTCGGCGTTCTTGCATGTGCAGTCGGGCCCGCCGCGCTTGGCGCTGCTGTACGAGGATAATGAAAAGAAGGTGAAGATGAAGGTCCGAGAGTTGGAATATACCCCTGCCACGGCGAGTACAGGGGCCGATGCGACCCTTGCGCATGTCGAGGACTTCGTGCAGGAGTTGGACCTGGGTGCTTCGCATCTTATTCCGGTGCCTGCGCCGTTGGGTATGTTTGTTTTTTCTGCGGTTGCGCTTATGGGCTCTATTACTAATGAGGAATAGGTGGTCTACTTATCCTTGGGGAAATGTCGATCAAATATATCGATGATGATAATAATGAGATTATCTCGCGGATGCTGGATGAAGCGACGATGTTCGTGGCTTGGGAGCAAGTGGATAGCCAGCGCTGGCTACTGGCTGATGACTACGGGAGACTGTTTTTCCTGATGCTTGTCTTGGACTCCAACAATGAAGTCCAGGATTGGAAGCTCGATCAGTTGGGAAAGACGTCCCGGGCGTCTGCTCTGGTTTACCTCGGTGGCGGTGTTATATTTGTTGCATCGCATCAGGGTGACTCGCAAGTTCTCCGGATCGGCAATGGCTCGTTCGAAGTCATCCAGACCTTATCGAACATCGCCCCCATTCTGGACTTCACGATAATGGATCTTGGGAACCGTTCCAGCGACAGCCAGACGCACGAGTTCTCATCTGGCCAGGCGCGGATTGTCACCGGCTCGGGCGCTTTCGACGACGGGACTCTTCGAAGTGTGCGCAGCGGTGTCGGTATGGAGGAACTCGGTGTTCTTGGTGACATGCAGCATATCACCGACCTGTGGGGGCTACAGGTTAGCTCGGGCGGAGAATACTTGGACACCCTCCTGGTTACGTTTGTTGATGAAACCAGAGTATTCCAATTCAGTGCCGATGGTGAAGTCGAAGAGCTGGAACAGTTTCTGGGACTCAGTCTTGCAGAGAGTACGCTACTCGCTGCTAACCTTCCTGGAGGGCGCGTATTACAAGTGACTGAAAAGAGGGTTCTCGTTGCTGATTTGGAGGGTGGCATGGTCATACATGAATGGACTCCACCAAATACGGCCGTGATCACTGCCGCCTCTGCGAACGACGAGTCAATGGTCTTGGTCATTGGTGGAATCTTCGTCACCGTGTTGGATATCCGGAATGAGGTGCAAGTCATTACGCAGAAGGACTTTGGCGCTGATAATCAGATTTCTGGTGTCACGGTTCCATCGTCTCCGACGGAAGTCTGCATTGTTGCATTCCCTCAGCAAGCGCAGGTCTCGGTTCTGAAGCTACAGGATTTAACTGCATTACACACCACGTCGCTTGGACCCGAGGGCGAGGCTTTTCCACGATCTGTTCTCGTCACCAATGTGCTTGTTGATAGCCCGCCGACACTCTTCATTTCGATGGCAGATGGCAGCGTCATAACCTACTCGTTCAATACCGTTGACCATTCCCTCACAGGGGTGAACAAACTAATACTTGGGTCCGAGCAGCCAACGTTCAAGAGGTTACCGCGAGGCGATGGTTTGTATAACGTCTTCGCGACATGCGAAAACCCAAGCCTGATTTATGGATCTGAAGGCCGTATCATATACTCGGCAGTAAACTCAGAAGGCGCCTCTCGTATATGCCACTTCAACTCGGAGGCGTATCCCGAAGCAATTGCCCTTGCTACATCCCAGGAACTGAAAATCGCTTTGGTCGACAAAGAACGAACGACGCAGATCCAGACTCTCCCTATAGGCGCAACTGCGCGCAGAGTCGCGTACTCTCCTCCCGAGAAGGCCTTTGGCATTGGCACGATCGAACGAAAACTAGAAGACGGAGCGGAGATGGTCAAAAGCCAATTTGTGCTCGCGGATGAGATCCTATTCCGGCCCCTGGATCGTTACGACCTCAGGCCAGAGGAACTCGTCGAAAGTGTCATTCGTGCGGAGTTCCCTGCCGGTAAGGATGAACATGGACGAGAGACTTTCAAAGATCGGTTCGTCGTGGGAACGACGTACATGGACGGCGAGGAGGAAGACACTATACGAGGACGTATTCTCATCTTTGAAGTCGACAATGGTCGTAAGTTGACCACTGTGGCCGAGCTTCCAGTCAAGGGGGCGTGCCGCGCCCTGGCCATGTTGGGAACAAAGATTGTGGCTGCGCTTGTGAAAACGGTAAGTCTCTCGGATTTAAAGAATAGATCATGTGTCCCTAACGCTCAACCAAGGTTGTCATCTATGACGTTGTCACCAACAACTTTGGGGCGGCCAAGCTGGAAAAGCTGGCCAGTTATCGGACATCGACCGCTCCTGTCGATGTGACTGTCACAGACAATTTGATTGTTGTCTCGGACTTGATGAAGAGTGTGTGTCTGGTAGAATATAAACAAGGCGAAAACGGTCTACCTGATTCCTTGACAGAGGTCGCCCGTCACTTCCAGACAGTGTGGGCCACATGCGTTGCCTGCATTGGTCAAGACACGTTCCTCGAAAGTGACGCAGAGGGAAATCTAATCCTTCTTCGCCGCAATCTCAACGGTGTCGAAGAGGACGACAAACGGCGATTGGAAGTGACCGGTGAAATATCCTTGGGTGAAATGGTCAACCGCATTAGACCTGTCAACATTCAAAAATTGACGAGTGTCACTGTTACACCAAGGGCCTTCCTGGGAACGGTAAGCAGCCCTTGCTTTCACTGACCCAGCTGAAGTTAATATCTAATTATAAACGCAGGTTGACGGCTCCATCTACCTCTTCGCCATTATAAACCCTGAACATCAAGACTTCCTCATGCGCTTACAAGCTACTATGGCAAACAAGCTTGAATCTCTTGGAGATTTACCGTTCAATGAATTCCGAGGGTTCCGCAGCATGGTCCGAGAATCTAAAGAGCCATACCGGTTTGTGGATGGGGAGCTGATCGAGCGGTTCTTAACCTGCGAGCCAAGCTTGCAGGAGGAAATCGTGAACTCGATTGGCTCGACGAACGTACATGAACTTAAGATTATGATTGAGGCGCTTCGCAGGTTGCATTAAGGGCGACCGCTTAATTCTGTCCTAGAAATCTTCTGTATGAAGAGGGATTGTATGTGCTATGACTATTCCGAGTTAAGGGTAGGATACTTTGATGAGTCGATAGACATGAATTCCCAAGTACATATGTACGGCTGAGGATATTCCAGTGACTCTATAATTTATTATAGCAGTATTGCAGCTTTTAATGAAGCGTTTCACGTTCTTATGATTAATTATATTATTTTTGGGGGCTTGTAGGGCGTATAATCCTGGAGATCTCAAGGTCTCAACAGCGTCATCGGCGAATGCACATGCGAGGGACCACAAAAAGACCACTATCTGAGTGTCTAATACAAGCATAGAAAAATACATGAGATTAAAAAAAAAAATATGTATCGCCCCAAAGCCATCCCTGCAAGTGCAAAAACCAGCTAGAGCGTGACCGGCACACACGTCACTTACTCGTCCTTCTTGACCTCAGTCTTCTTCTCCTCCTCCTCCGACTCGCTCCAATCCAATAACTCCATAAGCTGATCCTCCGACAACTGCTGCGCCCGCTGGTCCGCCTCCTTCTGCAAATTCTTCATCTGCTTCTTCTGCCTCTTGCGCGCATTCTTCCCCATCTCAGACACCCCCGTCGCAGTCGCCGTCGCCACGCCCTCCTCCTCTCCGTCGTCGATCTCGTCGTCCGTATTCTCCACCTCGCCCAGCACCTTCCCGCCGGTATCCCCGCCCCCTCGGAGCTCGTTGGCCGACATCTTGACGGTCTTGCCCTCGCGGGCGGCGGCGGCGGCGCGCTCCTTCTCCTGCTGCTTCCGGCGGTCTTTCTCGTGCATGTGGGCGAAGAGTTTTTCGATGTACGGGCGCACGATGATGTAGCCGACCACGGAGAGGATGACTTTCGTCCAGCGGTTCACGGAGACGTTGGCAAACGACGCATATGTGTTTTTGAAGAGGCGGCCGAAAATCGTCTCGCAGAAGGTGTACAGTTGGCCGAAGAAATCGTTGAGGGCGTCGGCGACGACGTCGCTGGGGTCGGAGGTGGGAGTGGACATTTTGGTGATTTGGTAAGGAAAGAGGCAGTCAAGATGGGTTATGGAGGGAAGACGAGAAGGTGTGAGTTCTTTTTTTTTTCTCTGCAGAGCAAAACACCCCGTAGAGATTGAGGGAAATAAAATCAATCGGTGGAGAGTGGAGTAGAAGAATATCTAGTCCGGAGAAGGAACGGGAAGCACGGATGAGGCCGGTTGGAAGGTTCAGGGGCCAGACGAGGAAATAACTCACGGTGTCAGAGAGAGTCTGACCGGACGTCTCTCTATCCTGACTTTTCTTCAAGATATCACCGCCAGGTAGTATTCAGGTCCGTCGTTTCTCTGGATCGAAGGTGGTTTCGTACCTGAGAGGCCGTTTCGGGGCTAGCGCCATGGCCCGGAGAAAAGAGTCTCCGGGAGCCGCTGTCGATCACGTGCCGGCGCGTCTGAAGCGTCGCGCGATGCTTTGGAGAGTCTCACTTCTCAGTCTTGCTCTCTGTCTATCCCACTTTAGTATCTTCACACATTGTAGCTCTCCAGCCGCTGGTGCTTCCTTTCGAAGATGGATCAGAACGTCGAGGAAGTGGGTCTCGAGGAGGTAAGTCGCCATATCGCGTCTGATAGCATCCCTCATGGTCTCTGTATCAATTGTACAATGCTAATTTCGAACCATGTCGCTCCAGCGCCTGAAATCGGCACTGTGGTACTCCATTGGAAAGATTGTCGATGAGGAAACCATCAGGCTGGGTGTTAACGCTACGCCTCAATTCATTGGTGCTCTGACGGAGATGGTCTGGGCTCAGATAGGTATGAGCTCATCTCTGCCTTGGTAGAATTACTATTCTGCCCGGCCTGGTCTAATGCACTATCCCTGCGTCATTGGATGGGCATTGTGGCTTTTGCGCTGACCATTCTATCATTCAATTAGAAACCGTGAGCCAAGATCTTGAGTCGTTCGCCAAGTAAGTGCAATGCTTCCTGGATTTTCAGAGGCTCGACGATACCGAAGTCGATGAAACATTTAAATATTTTTATACTACATGTCGGCGAAGTCGCTGCGCCAGTTCTTGTATTGGCTGACACCTCGGTCTTACCCGATTTAGACATGCCGGCCGCTCCACCGTTAACGTCCAGGACGTGATGCTCCTTGCCCGCCGCAACGAGGGTCTGGAATCAATTATGCGCGCCTTCGTTGACCATCTCCGCGAAGAAGAAGAGGCTTCATCGTGAAAGAGAAGCAGTCTAACCCGCCCATTCAAAAGATCACGCCGGGACTTCTACATCTGGCAACTCTGATTAGCGGCTCCTTTTCGCAACCACCTAGGTGACTCGTATCTTACATGGGAATCAAGGATAACCCAATGTCTGTACCCTGGTTTTATCCCACTCGCCCCTCGACCTTGGATTATGTGGCTTTCGTGACTCCGCATATCACGGGAAGCCAGGTTGAGATCAGCCAAGCATCCACGGAATCCTCACCCGCCCAGCTATTTGACGCCACCATATCGTACCCCACACTACTCCAGAAAGGTATCCAAGCACCTGGGAATTGGCGGCGCTTGATCAAGGATGCTTAAATCAACCCCGGTAATTCCACTGCTCTAACTGCGGAATCAACGGAGCCAACGAATCCAATCTCCTATGTTATGGTCCTAATCTAGTCGATAACGCAAGAGTTGTCAAATGATTATGCTTGTACCTAAATCCACGTCATAGCCTGAGTGGTTACTGTTATCTTAGTTTCCAACCAATCGAACGATATGCATGGAAAAAACATGCTTATACATTATACCACTATTGGCCATCAGCCATCGGATACGTCATCACAACGTCTATGGCAGAAGGGCTCGGGGTGATGTTTTAAATACTAGATCCTATCATAACAGTGGCCATGTGGCTTGCCAGCTGATTGATAAATTGGGCAATGAATGCTGTCTTCTATTTAAGTGGTGCGCGAGTCCCATTGCACGCACCCAGCGACACTAAATTGTTAGAACAACTTCTTTCACCACAACTTGAATATGTTGAATACCGAAGTAAATCGCGACACTTATCGAACCGCTCTCAAGGCCGCGCCGCAAATGAAATCAGTCCGTTTTCACGGGCCGGGCGACATTCGCGTAGAAGAGATCGAGGAGCCCGTGTGCGGCAAAGGTCAAGTGAAGGTGTGTTTCTCTTTCGTGCCCTTCGTGCCTCTGCCACGTTTTTGAGAGTTGTGCTGACAATGTGTATTGATTATATAGGCACGGCCCGCTTTCGTGGGAATATGCGGCAGTGGTACGCATCTAATGGGATTGGCATATTCGGCAAAGCAGCTAACAAGGGCAGATATCCACGAATACACTGCAGGCCCTGTGCTAGTTCCCCAGGAACCGCATAAGATCACAGGGGCGAAGACTCCGGTGACGCTGGGCCATGAGTTCTCGGCAATCGTCGAAGAAGTCGGCGAGGGAGTTACGCATGTATCTCCCGGTCAGCGGGTTGTGGTTCGGCCTACCATTTACGACGGGACATGCCCTTCGTGCAAACTCGGCTATGAGTACTGTTGTGAGAATATTGGGTTCATAGGGCTATCTGGTATGTACATATTCTTGTGACAAGGGCTATTGAGGTATAATTCGTCTAACACGCTGTACCCAGGATACGGCGGCGGAATGGCCAGCAAGCAAGTCGCACCAGGGAACCATTTCTACCCCTTACCCGAGAACATATCCCTTGAATCCGCAGCCTTGATCGAGCCTCTCGCTGTTGCCTGGCACGCCGTGAACGTCTCGCCGTTCAAACCGAACCAACACGTCCTGGTCGTGGGCGGCGGTCCCGTGGGGATCGGCATTGTACAAGTGCTCAAGATGCAAGGAGCCAAGACCATCACGGTTGCGGAGCCAATGTCACGACGGCGGGAGTTTGCGCTGGAATACGGGGCCACGCACGCCGTCAACCCCAAGGAGGAAGACGTCACGGACAAGATCCGAGAATTAACCAACGACTTGGGTGCTCATGTGGTCTTTGACTCGGCGGGCGTGGAGCAGGCGTTGTGCGGAGAAGTCGATGCTTGTCGGACGCATGGCACGATTGTCAATATCGCGGTGTGGGAGAAGCAGCCGTCTGTCCCTATCAATCAGCTGATGTACAATGAAGTGCATTACACGGGGGCAGCTCTGTATGACGAGAGTGCGTTTCAGAATGTGATTCGGGCTCTCAACTATGGTATGTCAATCTAGGAGTCTTGGCCCACATGACTGGGTTGTTGACTTTATGGCCAGGCCAATTAAAACCAGAGAAGATGATCACCTCCGTCGTCAAGCTGGACGAGGTGGTGGAGAAAGGGTTCCAGGCGCTGGTAGATGACCGGGGGGAGCACTGTAAGATCTTGGTTGATGTTCAAGGGTCCTTGTAATCCTTGTAACCAATTGGACCTTAGTTTGGACATACTTGTGTAGCATAGTTTGTCAAGCATACAATAGATGTTTATTGACGTATAAAGTCGTTGCAAGAACTACCTATTGCCCAGCTGAGGCTTTTTGGTCTAGTCGTAATGTCGAGAAATGAACATGCACCCTAATAATGTTTGTGTATACTATGGATTGGTGAAATTGATGTGGATTGATATATATATACAACTATAGAGTGTTAGTGATCTGGTCAAGAACCTTAGGCTACATTGTTCACAGATGATTGCCTTCAACTTTAAATCTTACATTACTCATGACCAAATCATATTAGAGAATACAGGGATCCAATATTAAATTGATTCATTTGCATGTCATTATGTGAGTGTAGCTATCATGGGTGGTCTACCTTTCTGGGCACATTACTGGCGAGTCGGCGACTGGACAACAGACCTCCAGTCTAGATCCACAAGACTTTCAACAGGACATCTGTTGAACACTCTACACCCCGCAATGACATGTAGATTATCATTCGGCGATTCAACCAGAGCCCTTGACAGCTAACGCATGCGGCATGACAGCGTCCAGCATCCATGGAAATCTGTTGAGAAACGGTTCCAAATACTATTTTTGTTGAGTCCCCAGCCACCTCCTCTGTAATGATGATTCATGATTGTTTACAGACTTCGGCGATCTATTTTTGGACCGGGTGAACTCATGACGAGACTTCATCGTGACGACAGGACCGGAGGCACGAGTGGCGGTGCCGAGGCGCGGGTGTGGCTCAGCCAGGAGAGTGGCCTGAAGTGGTGCCTGAGGCACAAAAGGCACATAACATGTGACAGGGCAGGCAGCGAGCTTAGTCACCGATAGGCAGCCGGCGGCCAATCAGCAGCGAGGCCGCATCAAAGGCTGACATCACCTGACATCACAGGGTCTTGTCCTGCTTTTCTTCCGGCGGGCTGCCAATCACGCCCTCTCTGCTCTCGTCGTCACCCGTGGATCGTCATGAGGACGGGTCTGCGATGGTCGATGGCCTCCTTCAAGGGCCTGTGAGGTTTATTGATTCCCCCTGGGTTCCACCCACCCGCCCAGACATGCCAGGAAAATGCCTCCACCGATCTGCCTCCCTCGACGAGTCGACAACTGATGGCCGTCCCCTGGAACCTACCTCGTCGACAATGCAATTTTGCTGCCTTCAAACTTTGAATCTTTCTCCTCCTGAAAACTCTATATCTGGTCGACAACAAGAAGAAGAAGCAAACTTTGATTGAGCCTTCCCCAACCCCTGGCCAGCCTCTTGTCTTTCTTCCTCTTCTGCCAATATATAACCCTTTCCGCCTTCGGATTTTCTTCTGCCCCCCTCGTCCGCCCACCTTATAGAACGAACACTGGACAGATCGGACTGTTGCCAGATTCCAATCTAAATCCAATCCAATCCATCCATCCATCCATCGTCCAGTTTCCAGCCTCCAGCCTCCAGCCAGGAGTCTTCCCCCGATCAGGATGGGTTTCGGTGGTGTGGTTCTTCGCTTCTTCAACCTAGCCATTCGAGTGCTCCAGTTCTTGGACGCTGCCGTCATCCTCGGCATCTTTTCATATTTCCTGGCCGTCCAAAGTCGCCATGACCAAGCCATACCGCAATGGATGAAGGCCACCGAAGGCCTATCGGGCGCTGCCACCCTCTATGGATTACTGGGTATACTCTTCACCTGCTGTCTAGGAGGAGTCGCCTTTTTCGCCGCTTTGGCCATCATTCTCGACGTCTGCTTCGTCGGAGCCATGGTGGCCATCGCGGTGATGACGCGCGATGGCACCCAGAAGTGCAGCGGTAACGTCAAGACGCCTCTCGGAGAAGGCGACAGCAACGACAAGTCTGCCTCCAACGTGACCTTCGGGTTCGCCTGCGAGTTACAAAAGGTTGCATTCGCTGTCTCGATCATCGGAATGTAAGTTTCAAACCTCCCTCATGCCATCCTCCTTGAATTCTCAAACAAAAGAAAAAATTGTGTCGAAATTGGAATCCCCGCTGACATTCCACCCCCTGTTCAGCTTTTTCTTCTTGGTGTCGATCCTTTTCCAAGTCTTGTACGCACGCCACCACAAGCGCGAGAAGCGCTTCGGTCCCTCGCCGGCAAACGGATACACCTACGGCACCCAGGGCCGGAGCCTCTTCCGTTGGAATAAGAAGAACAACCCCGAAACTGCCAGCGGTGATGACATTCTACCGGGCCATCCGTCGCCCCAGGACGTGGAACTAGGCACCCCCGAAGAAAAGCCGGGTCTCTTAGGTCGGATGTTCTCCCGGAAGAAGACGGCTGCCAACCCAGCCGCACCGACCACCGGCTATGGATACGGCAATTCCGCGTACACCGCGAACTATTAGCAGTAGCGAGAGTCAGCATTTGTGCTGTCTTGTTGAGACGAGAAATTGTGAGAGAGCTGGTTTCGACAATATTGGAACCATGAGAAATAGGGACCATGGAGTCCGAAAATATATTTTCTGATCTACATACTACGAACATCGCTTGGTAGATGTTCGTGTCGGCTGGAGTACATTGGACCCCGCCTTATATTCTCTTGATCTATTTTTTTCTTCTTTTCTTTGGACTTTGGCTAGGGTCTATGACTTAATGAACTGGGATAAGATACCATTGGGACTGCGTTTGGATCTGGATTGCTACGTAAAGTAGCGGATAGGATATAGGCCTTAAGCATTTTTTAATATATTGATATTGGATTAAGATACACTTGAAGACTATCTAGCATGGACAGCGCCATGGGCACGTGCTTTCTTGAGCTTTGGCTGAGGCTGCGGCTGCGAACAAACACTTGCATTCCACCATCGACATCGACAAAATCAGACACATCTCACATCACAACAGCACAAATACTACACGAGTCAAAACAAAACCTAGCCACCAACAAGCAGAAGATCCATCATGAACTGAGAAGAAATGGTATGGGTAACTGAGAAACTGCGAGAGGACGTCGTCTGTCCCCGCACCAGGCGAGGATCCATCCCACCGGGGAACGCAAATGAGCGACGCTGCGCGCTACTCATTCAGGAAACCCGCTGCATGGCGCCATGCATACACTGCGTACCAGCGGCAACGTTGCCCATGTGAACCGCTCGGCCGTTGTCGCACAGCGACCATGTATTGCCGTCAGCGCCACAGACGATGGTGCCGTGGGCGCAGCCTACTTCAGCGTCGGCAGCAGTAGTTTGTTGGGCGTGTGCCACAGAAGATGTTCCAAAAGCAGAGGCAACCTTGCTGCCGGCAGGGCTAGCAGCACCGGAGCTCTGGGCAGCAGGACTGCTAGACGCAGCAGCGGCAGCACTGGAAGAGGCCATAACGCTGGAGGACACCTTGGGAGTTGCGGCGGAGCTTGCAGTATCAGAAGAAGTCTTCGAACTATGGCCACCCCCAAGGAAGGGAGCTGAACCGGTGCACTCGTAACCCTTTCCGCTAAGTGAGCCTTCGACAGATGGTCCAGGCAGCGGGAAGTTGACCTCCTCTCCCTCGATGGTCTTGCATCCTGCAGGCCCGCCGGTATTGGCCCGGAAGAGCTCAGGTAGACTACTGAAAGAGTCACGGCGGGAGAGAGCGGTGCTCATTTCACGGTTGTTGTTACCACCACCACCACCACCGATAGTCACCTGGGCGCAGTTCATGTACATCTCGCGGTTGCCGATCTTGTTGAACCAGCTCCATCCCAACAGAGCCTGGCCAGTCTGGGCATCGCTGGGGATAGTGAAATCGTACTTCAATGCAATCGGACACCCTCCCAGAATGGTGTGGATGACCTTCCACGATTCACCCGAGTCATAGGACAGGGCGATCTGGCATGACCCTCCGCCGTGCGTCGCACTGCCCTGCAGCTCCATGGTGTACGATCCACCAGGGCTGTAGGTTGCCTGCGACTCGAATGGGTCCTTGGCGTATCCTTTACAGGGATAGTCAGACCCGTCCGTGGACAGTGGGTTCGTGTACGAGTAGTCCTTTTGGCCACTCCCGTTTTTGTTCAATGGGCTGCGGATGGGGTAAGGGTTGGACATTTGAATGTGTCCAGAGACAGACGAGGCCAAGAGGCCGCCGACCATAAGCAAGCTCTTCATCATGATGCCGGTTGAGAGGCTTCAAGATCAAACAATCCGTTCTGCTATTAGTTCTCAGTCACCAGCCTGTCTCCACGCGTCATGAATATGATACTTACATTTTCTTGGGATATCAACAACTTGCTACCAGCTAAGCAAGGAAAGGATATCTTGTTTGGGATAGGGGTCTGCTCTATAATTCCGGACCTTGAGGGAAGCACGCACAAGCAACCTCGGGCAGTGGCAGAGAGATGTAAACAGAACAGCTTGGAAGGGATGATGTTCCCAGGGATGGTGCAGCTTATATGTTTTTCTTCTAAAATATGCTTGCTTCCTCGCCCAAACCGGTTGTGGTAGGAATGGTGAATGCCAATTCCTGTCATCGCTGTTCAGGCAACGTATCTCCCGGCCAGGAATGCTGTCGCGACAAGTCTTCCTAACATCGGCTACACGGCCAGTCGCTGGCATTCCAGATCTCGTGCGGAGTGGTGTACACGGTACAGGGTCCAAAATCTGCTCACGATAGGCTTGGGCTTTGAATGAGGAATCTCATCACGCTCAAAATAGCATAATTGCTGGACGTGGCTTTCCACCGATGCCATCGGTGGTGGATGTTGCTGTAAATAGCAAATTCCAGAACGCCATGATATCATAAACATCGCTGGGCTGCTGCTATGGCGAAACTTAAAAGGGAAGCCAGCGGCAGAAGTGGTACAAGTCTGGGTGACAGAGTGTTCTGCTCTTCCATCCTATTTATTTAGGGCACGCGGGCACGCCTCGTGGCCTGAGGCACTCAACACTGGGAAGTCGCGCCGGCTCTGACCTCATCTTCTTCTTCCTTCCGACACGCGACTCGATCTCGAAGATGACCCGTTCTTCAACGCGAGCCTCTCCTTTTGTCTAGATATCCCTCTCTTTTACTTTTCTGCTAAGTCTTATCTGCGTTACTGAATGCCTTTTCGTTTTGTTCTGAATCAGAAGCTTGCTGGTCGTGCTCTCTCCTGCCGTCATGCCGCGCGTTACCATGGCGGCCAGGAATTTGGCTCTCACTTCCGCAGCATTCGCCACTCCTTGTCGCGCTGGTGGATGATTCGTCTGGGGACCGTGGCGAACCAGGTCCTTTCTACTCGAATTCATACTTTTTGCGCTTCCTCAACACCTCCTCTCCCTGTCTGTGTTTCTAGAGTTCCAGTTGCTAGACTGCATTCCTGTCGCAGACGATCACTGACCCTTGGGACGCTCCCAATCCCTTCGCCACTCCACTTGAGGCCATTTTCCTCCTGTCAGGTGCAGAGATCGGGTACTAAGTCGCCAGTTGAAATGGCAGTCTCTGAAGAGGAGGAAGCCTCGCCGGTCGAGATCCTCGAAGGAACTGTCGATCAAGGGGACGCGCGTTCAATTGGCCCGTCGCAGGATGTCTCCATAGACCCAGAATCGGACGACAACGTACCCATTGAAGCGGAAGAGCTCCAGGAAGCCTTGACGCGGCCTCCGCCGGTGAACAGCAGCTACCTGCCCCTCCCTTGGAAGGGCCGTTTAGGTTATGTAAGTAATTGCGCCCATCGCAATGACTCCGTGCGAGTGCGCCTCGTGGCTCACATGAATAGGCCTGTTTGAATACATACCTGCGATATTCAAATCCACCAGTTTTTAGCTCTCGGACTTGTCGCATCGCGTCTATTCTAGAAAACCGCCACCCACTCTTGGACCCGTCGCAGCCTCCTCATCCAACTAAGAATCGTCCGGATCGCTCTCAGCCCGCTGATGTAGCACTCGGCCAGGCTTTTGTGGAATCCTTGGGGCTTGCCAATGCTCGGGATGTTGTCAAAGTCTTGCGTTGGAATGATCACTATGGTATCAAGTTCATGCGATTGAGCAGCGAGATGTTTCCTTTTGCCAGCCACAAGGAGTATGGGTATAAACTGGCTCCTTTTGCCGCTGACGTTCTCGGAGAGACGGGGCGGGTTATCGCAGAACTGGGCCATCGCGTAAGTGTACACCCGGGTCAGTTCACGCAATTGGGTACTCCGAGACAGGAGGTTGTCGAGAGCTCCATCCGAGACCTGGAGTACCATTCGGAGATGCTGCAGCTGCTCCGTTTGCCGCCTCAACAGGACCGTGATGCGGTCATGATTCTTCATATGGGTGGCGTTTTTGGTGACAAGGAAGCCACACTCGATCGATTCCGACAGAATTATAAAGATCTGTCGCAAGATATCAAGAATAGGCTTGTCCTGGAGAATGACGATGTGAGTTGGTCGGTGCATGACTTGTTGCCTATATGCGAAGAGCTCAACATCCCACTTGTCCTGGATTACCATCATCACAACATCATCTTCGATTCGACCCAACTGCGGGAAGGCACGTTGGACATCATGCAACTTTACGACCGGATCAAGGCTACCTGGACTCGGAAGAATATCACTCAAAAAATGCACTACTCCGAGCCTGTCCCTTCTGCCGTCACAAAACGCGACCGCCGCAAGCATCGTGATCGTGTCACGGCCCTCCCCCCCTGCGACCCTACCATGGACCTGATGATCGAGGCCAAAGACAAAGAGCAAGCTGTCCTGGAACTGATGCGGATATACAAACTCCCTGGCCATGAGCTTTCTAACGATCTTATTCCGTACGTGCGTACGGACGAGAATAAGCCTTACAAACCACCGCGGAAGTCCAAGAAAGAGGGTGGGTTTGTCGACCTCGAGGGACTTGTCCCGCCGCCGAAGACAATTCCCGAGGAAGAGATCGGCATGGGAGGCCCTGAAGGCAGGGTCTACTGGCCACCCGGGATGGAGGAATGGCTTCGACCGAAGAAAGTCATCCGGACCAAGGCGGCTCAGAGTCCGGCGAAACCGCGCGCATCCAAGAAAACGAATGGAAATGCTGAATCTCCACAACAGAGCGGAGATGCTGAGAACAGTAGCACTCTGGCAACACCCGACTCTAAAAAGACCACAAGGACTCGTCGCACTCCCAGCGCAAAGAAGTCGACCACCAGAAAGCGTAAAGCTTCTGTGGAACTGACCCCTTCTGCTTCGGAGAATGAGGCGCCTGAGACGCCCACTTCTCGACCGCGGAGCACTGGTACTCGACGACGGACTCGTGCGAAGGAGGTTAATTATGCCGAGGAGAGCGGCTCGGCGTAGCTATGTGTTTCCGCCGCTTTCTCATGTACTATATACGGTCTTATTTATAATGGGTCAGATTATCGGGCCTGGGCTGGACTGGCTGCCATGGAGACACGGATGTCAAATACGTGGCTTATGCATGAGTAACATCGTGCGCTAGGGTTCTGCAGGGCCTGTCATGTAAATACTCGCAATACATAGAAATAGAGTCACAGACTAGACTTGAACCAAATCCCGTCCTGTAATACTATCGGTGTCATGCTATGAGTGCTGCCTCAGGCGTCCCCACACGGCAGCGACCGCTTCTCGTCCCTCGGGGTAACCGATAACGTCACTCTCGCAAGCATTCATCATTCATCAACCAGCCTGGTACTTTCTATTTCTATCCTGCACTAATTGCAATCCTACTTACTGACGCCCACTAGAGTTCCCTCATGGTCTTTTAACCCCCTAATGGCAACCCACTCTCGTTTGACACCCTCCTAAACGCGGCACAGCACAAAGAGAACCCCGGTATCCAGATTTGACGCCAGGGCTATTTTAGACTCTCACTTGTCCTACACTAACAGGAACCGAATCTGCATCTCATCGCCCGCCGGTAAGGCTGAAACCATCGATCCTGGCTCCCAAGCTGCCCTTTCGAAACCGCTGGCGCCTGCCTCTGCCGACTTCGCCCATCAGACGCTCTCTCCCCGGTCGGCCTTTCCCTTCCACCTCCCCTCTTCTCGAACCGCCTCGCCGCAGTCGCCAGGGGAAATTCGATCTTTTCCTCCGTGTGCTTTTCGGGCCCCTCGCGAGCCGCCGCGCCCAGTCGCGCCTTTGGGGCTTTCGCTACGAGACCCTCCCCGCCCTCCGCCACCGTGCCCAGGCACGAGTATACCGAGCGATCGTCAAGCGACAGGCCCGACTCGCCCAGCGACGTGCGTCCGGGAGACGGAGTATCGTTGGATTTCTCGCGCGAACACGGAGACAACTCCGGTGGACGGATCGGGTTCGCAGTGGCGGGGCGTCGGCCGATCGACGCAGGAACACATTAATAAAGGGAGGCTGGAACGCGGCGGAGGCGGCTTCATCACCAACCCCGACGGTCTTTATGTCGCAGTACTTGCCGTCGTCGTCTTCCGCGCCCGGTGGACGCCGCAAGAAAGTCTTCGAGTATCTCAAGGCGGCGAATGAGTTGCGCCAGTCGTACGCCGCGCAATGGACGCAGCAGCGGAACGGCCTGCGCGATTACGACGAGGATTATCTCAATACGCCCGGGGCGTTTCCGGATGTCGAGATCGCGAGGTCCGGCGATGAGGAAATGGTGATTTTTCCCAGTTATGCGCGCCGATTGGTCAAGGGTCAGACGCAGTATTCGCGGGACTATGCGAGGCAGCGCCGCGGTTCGGATTCAACCATCGATGAATACCGTAGGGGCTCGGAGGACGTGGATCGGGGAATGGCGGCGGAATGGGATATGATCGAGGATGAGAATGCGATTGTCGCTGTCGACGTGCGTGGCTGGGTGTACTCGCCTCACCGGGGGCCGATGAATCGAAAGCATCGCTTGATGATCGCGCTGGCTCGGAGATTGAGTGGTGTTCCGGCTCCGAATACTTCTTCGAATGATGCCGAAGAGCCGTCTGCTACGACCCACGGTGGAAAGGAAGATGAACTTGTGGACACGGAAGCTCAATCGATCATTAGGAAGGCTGAAGGCAGGACGGATCCGGGCCTGGATGACGGGTCGCTACCGGGGCGGCCTCTGCAGAAGACGGCGACTTCGACGTCGCTGGAATCGTTACCCATGAGCAAGGATGAGATTTCAGTTGCTAACGCCCATCTTATGGAGAGACTGCGTCCTTTCCTGACAAACCCTGTAGCGGAGATGCCTGTCACCGTCTTCTTCTTCAACGACGGGAAGAGCCAGTCCAGGAGCGTCATGACCGATGAATCTGGTCACTTCATACTTCGCGCTGCGCTACCCTTTGTACCGACCCAAGTCCGTGTGCTGGCTTCGGAGGAGCTGTCTGCCGTGAAGGACGTCCAGATTATTGAACCCACGGGTGTCAGCCTGATCAGCGATGTCGACGACACGATCAAGCACTCGGCCATCGCGAGTGGCGCCAAAGAGATCTTCCGCAACACCTTTGTGCGCGAGCTTGCTGAGTTGACCATCCACGGGGTTCCTGAGTGGTACAACAAGCTGGCTAAGATGGGCGTGGAGGTTCACTACGTGTCCAACGCGCCGTGGCAGCTGTACCCTTTACTTGACCGATATTGCAAATTGGTTGGGCTGCCGCCTGGCTCGGTCCACTTGAAACAGTACAGTGGCATGTTGCAGGGAATTTTCGAGCCTACTGCCGAACGAAAAAAGGGACCCCTGGAGCAAATTCTACGAGACTTTCCCGAGCGCAAATTCATCCTGGTTGGTGATAGTGGTGAGGCCGATCTCGAAGTATACACTGACATTGCGCTGGCCAACCCTGGGCGGATCCTGGGAGTCTTCATCCGCGATATCACGACCCCAGATCGCAAAAAGTTCTTTGAGAAATCGATTGAGCATTTGGACAATGCTTCGTCGCGAAGCCGCAGCACTCCTCACATCCACGATAACTCGGATGCAGTCGCTAGACGACCAACACTGCCCCCTCGTCGACCACAAGAATCTCCCGATCGGTCTTCAGAAGCCAAAGAGCTAGATAATGCTGATCTCATTGACCTTCGGGACGAAGAGGAGCTAAGGAACCCGCCCGAGGATACGTTGAAGCCCCCGAATGCGCGGGTGCCTCCCGCAAAGCCATCCAAGCCATCTTCTCTGCGCACTGTCTCGACCACTTCCGAACTAGAAAACGGTAGCTCGTCTTCCTTGCCGGAGGAGGCAATCAAACGAAAGCCAGTGCCACCTTTGCCCGCGCGGCGTAGTCCTCAGACAGGCCTGGGACAGTCCGAGACAAGCTCCACCACCTCCTTGCCCACTCGTCCTAAGCCCAGCAGCGACAACAGTTCATTCGCATCTCAAGAAACGAACGACAGGCCTTCTCGCACGAAGCAACCACCACCTCCGCCACCGCCTCGTCGAAGCAACACCGGGGCCTCCACATCCACTGCAAGCGTCAGTTCCACACAAACCAGCTCTCCCAGACCTCCGCCGCAGAGGCCGCCTCAGTCATACCCTGCTGCTGCTGCCACCGCCGCCTCTGCAGCGCTACAATACGCATCCGAACGCCTCCCCTGGGCTCCTTCACCGTCCAACCTCCTCCGCACCACGCCCTCCAACTCGAGCCTCCGCAACGGCAGCGACCAAGACTCCTCTGACTCGCAGTCCGGACTCGCCTACCCCAGCTCCGCAGTCGGTCCGTTGCCCAACCGCCGCGAGGAAATGTGGCGTCGACGCTGGGAACGAGCCCATGATCTCCTGGCGGACCACGGCGTCGTCCTTGGGAGCTGGCGCGAGGGAAGTGATGTGCAAGATGTTTGCACCTGGTTGGTGGAAGAAGCGTTGAAGGAGGCGAAGAGAAACGGAGGGCCGAGGTAGTAGATGAGTCAGTGGGTTGAATGTACATAGACAAGGCTCTTCTCATTTCTTATTTATACATATTCGATAAATCAATGGACCATGTCCGTTTATAAAACTGGGCTCTCGTAGTTCGGACGTACATTAGTAGAAGTGGGTTTATTTATATATATAGACTTGTGGGGTTCATTCCTCATGGAGTTTGCGAAAGAGCTTAATATTCATCCTTATTGGGCTAAAGAGTGGTAAGTTGAATAGGAGCTATCCTGGCTGTCTAGCGCGCCATCTTTGAACTAAATGATCTGGGTGACTAATTGTATTCTTCAGGCAGTAATATCGGATTGATAATAAGCCCTTCTTGAAATATCTGAAAGACACCGCCTACAAGGATGAGATATCTTAATTTAAGAAGATCCTCGAGGATATCGGCAAGGATCAGGGCTGGAATATAGGGGATCTGAAAGCGAGATTCTCTAATACGTTGTTTGATGAACTGTTCTTCAGTAGTTGATCTCTTCATGCTACCTTCTACACCCTGCATTGCCATCATGTTTTCTTTTTGTCTCTTTGAAGTTATCCATGTTATGAGCAAGGATTGAGAGAGTGAACTGTTTGAATGACAAATTTCTGGTCTTGTCCTTGTCTCAATACGTGCTTTTTTTCTCAAATGAGTTTTTTTCCCCCATGTTGTTATGCGACTGCAGAGAACGACTGAATTTGACATCGATTAGTGCTAAGTATGTGCTTTACGTAATGCAAGAAATATGCAAAAGAAAGAAAGAAATCCACAGTTTTGCTCGGTTAACTGTGATACTTTACCTAAAATAAACTTTTGAAGAACCTGTTGGTTGGTTGGTTTTTGTTGCTTGACTTGATGCGCTGCATACGGGGAAAAGTATGAACATACTCGCAAAGCGCAAATATTTCGACCTTATTTAAATCGAAGTAACACGTATATTAAGAGATCTACGTTTAAAAGAAAGGTATGCTTAGCGGAACGCAGTCCCCAAGGCCATACGTGTTTCTTAGGGATACACACAGCCTTATATCCCAAGGTAAGAGTACAAAGATCTATATAGCAGAGATTATATAAATGCTACATAGCCTAGGACTGGGGTTATAATATATTATAGAGACCTATAAAATCATTATACGGGGTAGAGCCATTTCTTGATGTTTGCCCTTTATAAACCTTTGTGTTGTGAATCGAGGCTCAATCTGATAGACGACAGAGCTCTGTATACGATTTATTCCGGATGAAATCAGATTATTTGGAAATCAATCTGATGTTCATCTTGTATATAAACCCTTAAAGCTTTCTAATATAAATACAATAATCAACTTTTCTCTAAATTACAATAGATTATACGCGCCGGGAGTGCTCTCTCAGGTAATGTATCTAATTACTTAAAAGTCTTTAATTAAATATATCTCCATCCAAACCCCACAAGACTGGAGTCCACGTCCTGGGATGGATAATTAATCTGGATTCTCGTACAATGCACTGATGGCGATAATGGCGTCCCAGAGACTGCAGGCTCAGAGCGACATAGTTGGAGAACAAGAACGATGCCGTGCCAGAAGCGGGTGTCCAGGGAGGAGCCTGTGATGGCGAGGCTGGAGTGGTGGAAGTAGTATTCGAAGAAGCGGCGCTCGCGCCAGGGATGGTTTGGCGTGTCGGAGAGAGATTGCAGGGCTGGGTTAGTGGGAGTTGGATATGTGCTTGTGCTTGTGAGAGAGCGATGGGATTGTGGTATAGCCCGGCTGTTGCTGTTGCTGTTGCTGTAGCCTGGACATACCCAGCCGGCTTGTTGACAGCGTTGGCATTGGGGTTGGGTTTCGTCGCATTTGAGTTTGCGGGTTCTGAGGATGGTATTAGTGAGTATGTTGGTGTTTAGATATCATGGAGAAAGGTGTTTGATGCTGTTTGTATGTACTTATTCGCATGTTGTGCATCCTGTCCTGGTCTTGGGGAGTCTTGGACACGGGAAAGCCATAGCCATGCAAGGCAGGTGATTACGATTGGGTCGTTCTGTAGACGAGATGCAATTATTGCATGCTATACAGACTAACTTGAGATCATTTGGATGAGCGAGTGACGAGGCTGAATAGACTAGATTTAGTCCCTTGGCAAGTTGGCACCAATAGTCCGGTCTGCTTATGCCCGAGTTGTATATATCTACTTCAAAAATACACAAGATCTGCAGTTGGTACTTAATATTATGGTTATTCTGAGTTATGTGATCCAGCAACCTCAGGTCTGACAGTGTATGTATAAGCCAACATAAGAAATAGCACAGGTCTGAACTCCTCCTTTCCGTATCCTTTACTATGTTTATCCATGTCCATATTCATGTAATATCAAGGTCAATCAACTGGAACGTTGAGGGTTATAATGCAGTCGGCTGTGAGGAAGAAGGGAGGGAGGGAGGAAAAGAAAGGGAACGAGGGGATGGAGTTGAGGAGAGGCAAGGAGAGGGAAAGAGAGAGGCATGTAGGAAAGTGGAAAGAAGGACAAGTATATAGAAGATAGTAGTTCACCCGATCATTGACCCGGGGATGCAGGATTACTGGTTGGCCCTGGAAGATACTCCTGTGGTACTTTGGGCACGCGTGGAGAGCTCGCCGTCTGGGCAAGAGCCCGCTGTTGGGCTCGAACCAGATCGCGCTGGCGCTCCTTGTCGCGAGTTGTGGCCGTGCCGCCGGTCAGTCGTCTCATACCGCTGCGGATCATGGATTCAATAGATGACGACCCGTCGGTTGCGCTCCGTTGTTGGGACATCGGGTGAGGGACCGAGGATTTGTGATTGAGCAAGCGCTCGTCAATCTCGTAGCCCCCGTCGTCTACCTCGTCGTCTGATAGGAAGGCCGTTTCGCTGTATCCAATGGGCGGGGTGGAGAACTGCACGTTGGACGAGTTGGGAGAGAATAGGTGGTTGACCGGAGAGGTCACGGAACGTGTGTGAGATACTGGCCGGGGAATCTGGTTGTGTTGGGGAGTTGAGGATGACGACTGGGGAAGAGGTGCACTGTCGAACCGCATGTTTGGAGGTCGGGACTCGGCGAGGCCGTTGTGGAATGAAGACGTCGATGCGGTGCGTGCAAGGGATTTCCGCAGGATGGGAGCTGTTTGCTGGTCGTAGAGGTTGGCCGTGGTGTCTGCATAGCTAACGGTGAAATTCCGCAAGGTTGAATCGGGTAAGTTGTCTAGCGGCGGCATGATGGTCTCGTCTTCGAAGAAATCATCCAAGCTATCTAGCTTCTGGACAATATCCCCCATGTTACCGTCCGTCTGCGTGTCGATCGACTTCATGGTATCGGCTCGCATAGGGAAGAACGAATCATTGTATTCGTCGGCATGGAACTCTACTTCGGTATTGGCCGTCTGCTGTGCTTCCATGCGATCCACTTCAGCACACGTGTAAAACACGGCATGTACATTGTGCCTCGTCATAGTGGACTGGGTAGCCGGCATCGGAATTGACCAACCAGTCGGCTCCGGGATCCCGTAGAGACTTTGAATTCGCTCGTATTCCTTGCGGATAGCGCGGGACGACGACGACGAGGCCATGCTCATTCGGATATGATGGCGCTCCATCGGATTCCCAGAGACAGTCATGATATGATCCATCACCTGCAAGGCCTGGGGACAAAGTTCAGTCTGCAGCAGTCGCAGGAGAGGAGATATCAGATCAGGGCCGTGGCAAGTAACCTCGCTGCGCCGCATGTCGATCTCAGGGATGAGCATACAGAGGATCTTCATTACTTTGACGCGGAACCAGTCGGTCGTATTAGTGAGTAAACCCATCATGAAGATGAGACTCTGAACGTCTTGGTCGGGGAAATAATACGACCGAATCTCGGTCACTATATGGCTCAGGAAATCGTTCTCCGCCTTGTACTGTCCGTTGGCAAATCCAAGAAGCGAAGCTGCGAGCCGGGGACATCCCTCGCTTTCGGCGACGCGCGCCAGCAGGGTCGCCCGTGCAAGGGTTTTCGGGTCATCGATAGGCCCATCCGCAGTGACAGGGTCGAATTGGTGGAGAAAATGGGACAGATTGGCCAGCACAGTAAACAACAGTCGACTGCCATCGCCGATGAGTTCGTTGTTGGGCAGACCACTCAACCGATGCAAGACATCGAGTGTTTTGTTGAGCGACTCCGACGATTTCAATCCTTTATATACCAAGTTTTGAAGACCGTCGAATCCCCCCTCCCATTTAGGAGGCTGGCCTTTGATAAGCTCAGACACGGCCACTGGGTCACTCATATCGACCCGGTCCATGAATTTCTCCAGCATGCCAATGCTTTCAATGAATTCGGTTTCGTGGATGGTATTAAGACAGGCACACGTCGTCCAGAATAGCTGAGGGTATCGCAACAAATCCCCAGGAGCCAGAGAACTAATGATGATCTTGAGCGTTGTAAGAATTTCCATAGAGAACGTGCGATAGTCGGCCTCCTCGTCAGCGATAGTATTAGAAAGCCTTGCCAACATGTCCGCCAGCATCCTCGAATCGAGGGACACGGATATGCAGCGGAATGCCTGGAACGAACGGCAGGCTAAGTGCCGCACAGGACACGAGGTGGCCCAATTCAGAGCCTCCTTTGCCCACAGATCATTGATACCCTCATACGCTAAGCTGAAGAACTTGGCAACGGTGCGAGTAACACTATTCATTGAGGAGGGCACGCGGCTGCCATCGTCACCTTCACCGTCGCTGTTGTCTTCATATTCCCAGACAACCTTTGGATCGCTTTTGCGGATCGACTCGACAAAGTCCTCGAGTGATTGACGCGTGCCGGCAGGGGCATCGTCGTCTTCAATCTTGGCGGCGATAAGCTCATGAATGAGATGTACCAACATTTCTCGAGCCTGCTCCTGCACGGTAAGCGTATAGTGATCCCAAAGGATAAGGACGACGTGCAGCAGCTTGACGACATCATCCAACGGAAGCGTGACGGGGGCAACCATCAAATCAACGAGGAAGATCAGTGCAACTTGGCCGAGAGAAAGTCCTGCCTGCTTGTTGCCCACCGGGAGCACAGTCGCTAGGTCTGCAACGTAAGGAAGGCTCTTGATATCCGGGGGTGCGGGCGTAATATCTTTTCTTTCCTGCACCATGTTCTTAGGGACGACCTGCATCAAAAAGAACTCGATAACCTTAGACCCGGCAGGAGTTCCCGACAGGAACACGACCACCTGCTTTGCATATTCCACAAAGTTCTGCTCCTTGCGTTCCAAACAGAGGCTAATGATGAAATCAAGCACCAGCTGTACATTTCCACCATGAGGACCCGTCGCTAATGCCTGCCAGAGGGCTTGGACCTCATTGGGGAGAATGGTGCTGCATCGAATTGTGATCTCGAAGAGGTTAGCCAAAAGCATGTAAGATTTGACTGTTGGACCACCGTTAGGGTCCACTTGCAACTCCATAGTTTGAACCCAGGGAAGAATGGCGGCGACCATGTTCCGCTGGCTATCAGGGCGTAGGTTCTTGAAGTGCAGGGAAAATTCGGAGAAGAGAGTGAAAGCCAGGTCTGAATGTTGTTTCGCCAGTCGCTTAGACGTCTCGAACTGCGCCAGCTTGTAAACAGCTGTGGTTTTGTCGGAGATACTGATATCGAAATCCTGGAGCCGGGAGTTCTTTTGCTGCCGCTCTTCCAGGATACGTAGCAGCTTGGCGGACTTCATTCTGATCTCTCGCTTTTGGCTACCAAGCGTGACGAGAACAGCTCCTAAAATTCGCCAGAAACCAAGTGGGTAGTCCGTGTGCTCGATAAGCACCTGGGTCACTACCTCAAAATAGCTCTCCAGGGCCTTCGGTCGCTCAGTGACGTAGCACATCTCAATGGATCGCTCCAGCAGATACGAGTGCTCTTTGTTATGGATAATCAAGTTTTTCAGCGCTCGCCTTCCAATTGCGTGCCACTTGTCGCTGATGGTGTTGAATATAATGTCCACCCACGAGAGCATGCGTCCCACATCGAACTGTAGGAGGGCACCACTCTCTGTGGTGATACTGATAGGGCCCGCCTGCAGCAGCATTAGACAAATGAAAGGTGATGGGGTTGCAGCAGGTGGAAAGAATGAGGTGTGCGCTACTTACACATAAAGATGCCATGGCACTAAGAGCCGCCGCACGGAGATTTTTCTTCTCTATTTCCATGGCAGCTGCGGTATTCCGCATTTCGCCAGTCTCATGCTGATGAGAGATAGCAAATTTTCGCATGTTCTCTTCTCTCTGGGAGATTTGAGACTGATTGGGAGAATAACCGCACCAATCCTCCATCAAGGAGAATGCGGATTTTCTGGACTCGAATGGTATCCAGCGCGAGGGATCCTTAGTGCGATTGACGCCCTCGAACAGTTCCTCCATCAGCCCGCAATAGTGGAATCGCAGTCGTTGGAATTCCCAATCATTTTGGACTTCGGCGTCACTCAAGAATATCCGCAAGTCTTTGGCATATGTGACGAGGTTGTTGACGATCCAGTCGTCATTGAATACCTCTGGTTCCTGCAAGAAATGGGACGTAAGTTTGTATACATGCGTTACCTCCGTCCGTAGCCGATCGGTCTTTCGGTTGCGTCTCGGGCTGCTGGGAGATCTGTAGTGGGTGCTCATGCGCAACTTGGCCTCCTCGTTACAGGTTGTGACGGCATATTGTAGCGACTCGAGCAGCGTGCGGTAAAGGTTTTTGTTGATGGATCCCAAAGCCACCACGATCGCATTCCGAATTGAAGCCTGTTCAGCCGACAGTAATGGTATCACGAAGGCAAAGAGGCTTCTTGCGGAGCTGATTTTGTCGTGCGATTGTTGGGAAGAGCCTTTAGATGACTTTCGTGTGTGTTGCGCATTGGCTAGCTGACTCTGGGACTGAGCGCCGACGCTGTTGAGTGTCGTGCACGCCATTACCAGATAGAGCTTCCACTGTTCGACCAGAATCTCCGCGGTCATGTTGTTCCTTCCCAGTGGGCGGGATTGAGCAGCATCCATCGGGGCATAGTAAGGAGGGTGCGAGCTCTCCGCGAGTGACGTTATCGTCTTATGCATTTGAACCAGTCTTGCGCAGACAATCTCCCTGCCTAGCGTGACCGCAAAAGGACAAGTCTCAAAGCTGATTCGAATGATATTTGGGAAAACCTTGGACCACAGCGTGGAGTCGTAGGACACCTCGCTGCTGCACAGCTCGGTGAGGGTGTTATGTGATGTACTCCTGCGTTTTCCCTTCTGAATACGGCTCCTCTCGGCCACCGTGAGCTGTTCATCGTTCACATCCAGAATCTGCTGGGAGTCGGCTTCGAGGATTCGAATCATTCTTGTATTCTCTTTGCCGAGTGCGCTATCGAATTCCGTGATCAGGCGAAGCACGGTTATGGCGAAAGCCCGTACCCGCCGTGACTGGGAGCATAGGAAGAAAAGACCGTGAGATTCGATCTCCTCGACATGTGCAAGAACCGTCGAGAGATCTAGATGAAGAGCACGAGTTCCGGAAGCGGTTTTGTCTCCGGAGTCAGAAGCAGCGGACCGAGTCTTCTGCTTTATTTCTTCAATCCAAATCCTCAATAGCTCAACGTAAAGCCTTAATGTAGACTCAATATGGCCCGGCCCAAGCATGCCTTCATCAGACATCGTAGAATATCTTGCATCGAAATTGAAGATAAACCTGGCAAAGCCAATTGTCACCTGCTGAGCATGAGCCTGCCGTGCAATAACCTTCAATGACTCTGCCGACGAGGACGCAATGTTCGACTGAATGTGTGCCGTCCCCGTGCAGAGCAAGTTGATGAGCGAGTTGAACGGGATATGATCGGACAGGCACCGCGGAAGGGCCTGGACAGCCACGTGCAGAAGATCGTAGAATCCCTGCTTTTGGTCAACGGCGCTAAGGTGGTCATCACGTCTTCCGAAGCTGAAAGCCTCTGAAATCGGGGTTTTCGGAGTTGTGCCGCCGAACTTCTCATCCAAGGCAGCTTGCCCGCCAAAAGTGTTGTCGCACAGAAGAGTAATTTTCCCTAACGTTTCACAAAAGCGAATGTAGTATGCCTTCACGTTGTCGCTCAGCCTTGAAGTATTGACAGGCCGGGCGGCGTCATCACGGCTGTCTGACGAGTTCGGTAAGCGGGGATCCGTGAGGAACTGAGGCCACTGCGAATGCGTTGACGCAGAGATGTCGGTAAAAGGATTCGGAATCGACCCGGTTGGGAAGGGTGGACACAGCTGGTCACAATTTTCCAGGTCTGTCACTATTGCGAGAAAAGCCCTAATACCTATGACCATCTTCTCGGGTTCCATCTGTTCGATTTTGAGCTCCTTTCCAGAAAGGAACAGGTCCGAGTTGATCATGGGGAAAATGATATTTCGGAAGCACACGTCCGGGTGCTTGAAGCCGATCATGCGTACTAATTGTATCAGAGGTTCTGCCACGGCTGGCTCTGTGGTCAGGTATGTTCGTTTTCCTGGCGGCAAGGCTATTCTGGCGACCTCTTCAATCTTTCGAAGCGTGACATTGGGCGAGTCGGAATAACGGAAGAAGTACGTCCAAAGTAAGCGACACATAGCCTGGAGGGCAGGCCCCCTAGTCGGGCGGTCTTTCAAACGTGGCGGAAGACTCATGATGACCGATAGCCACTGCGACGAAAACGTTTCCTTCGACGAGACGCAGAGAAGTAGAACGTGTAGCGGGAAAGCAGCCGCCCAATGCCGAGGCTTGGTGAGCATCTGAGTCAGTCGGGATTGCACCAGGTCTAGGAATTCCTTCCATTTTGGCAGCGATAGATCGCAGCTTGGGTTTGCGGCTACCGGGAGGAGCAGCTTTTCAAAGATGTAACAGTATGCTTGTTTTAATCGCTGCCCGTGAGCGTTGACAAACAATCGAGCCAGCGATCGCATAAAATCGCAAGACTTTGGCCATGAATCGGGCTGCGTTCTGATGCGAAGGTGCCTCATGCCCGAGACTAAAAGCTCGGCTTTCGCATCGCCCTCCTTGGACGGGCCTCGCAGGGTTTCGTCCTTTTGGTATTTGTCCAGCTCGGCAATAAACCGAGCAGTCACGCTTGTGAAGTTCGTCTCGCTCATGATTCCAAGCAACAGGGAGTAGATTCTCCAATTGGCCATGCGAAGCGGAGACGCCGTGATCTGGTCGCGGTCCACGGTCTTGAGTTGGCTAAACACAATGTCCTCTAGGCGATCGGCCATCTCAAGAGTGATAAGGGCAAGGCTGCTCTGATTGAAGATCTCGATCAGCACCCTGCATACAAGGTACACCGATACGGTTGCACGTCGCTCCGCCATAACGACATCCTCGGGTCTCGAGATGAGGTGGTTACTAGAAGCCGTGGGATCGGTTTGAGATTCAGCGATTACATGCGGTGGTTCCGTGTTGCGGCGGATGAGTAGTCCATTGTCCGAAAAGCTAGTCTTTGACTTAGGAGTGAATGCCGTTAGTATCACTGGGACCTGGACAGGCAGAAGACACAGAACCTACTTGGTTCGCCGCTTGTTTGGCATTGATCGCTGCATCTCCCTTGGCCTTTCGCCAAAACATGATCGTATCGATTAACGGCTTTGGCTTCTGTCGCGCAATGTGCCCCAGGGCAGAGATCAACTGGTCAAAGTTCTTATCAGCGCCGGGCCCACAGACTTCCTCTACCGGTGCATCCGACTCCCGGAGCTTCATGATGGCCTGGTTTATTTTATTGTCCGCCTGACCGACAAACTGGTTTCGTTATTAGCCGACATGACGAGCACTCTAATCCGGTAGGCCGCTTACAGAATTGAAGAGATGGTGTAAGGCATATTCTCCGACGGTTTTCGACTCAAAGTGAGGTTTGGAATGCGACCGACTGTGAGAACGTTCCCTCCATGGCTTGCCACTCGAGTTCATCCTTCGATGGACCGGGTTCGCAGGGCTGTGGCTGCCGACCTCCTCGGTGTCTTGGTCCTCGATGGTGCTCAGCGTCCCCGTCAAGGAATGACTCGAGGCATTGCCTCCGGAACTTTGGTAACTCGAATTCATATCTGACTGGTCGTTCCGCGAGTGCGCAGCACTATCCGACTCTCCACCGCCACCACTGCGGCCAAGGGAGGCGATCAGTTCGGGACTGAGGGGACTTGTGGAGGTCGTGGACGCGGCGAAACTGGGATTGCGGGAGTGTTGGATTCCATGCACAATCGAGGTCTGGCGATGGTGACCGTAAGAATTGGAAGGGCGCCGCTCCAAGGGGGCATCGTATGCGGCGGCGCTGGGACGACCGTTGGACGTTTCGGGGCTTTTCGAATGCGAGTGGCCGCGCCGTTTAATCTGAGGCTGTAGGGACGAAGGGGCTAGCGCGGATGGATCGGCCGGTCTCCCTCTGACGGCGGAGGTTTCCCGACTATGAACGGTGGAAGAAGGGGTGCTCCTCGTCACCAAACGCTCTGGTGGGGAGGCGATGATATGGTGCGACGCAGGGCCGGACTCGTCAGGGATGAGGGGCATTGTCGTTGGCTGGACGGGACCAGCTTTGATCGAAGGATGTGAAGCCACTAGAGGTGCATCGTATTAGAATCGGGCTGCCCTTGCTTTAGAGTTCAGGCGTTCAGGAGTCGCAGCAGCATTTAAGACGGGCGATGCACGCCATGAGCAGTGGGTGGGATAGATAGGATCCGACAGAGCGACCTTGGGCGACGTACTTTTTTTTTTATGCGTTTTCCTGTCCCTTTCAACGCAAGCTCATTGCTCGCAGGGAATTGCAATAGACAGAGTGCAAAAATCCAAGGGCAGTGGTGAGCAGCACATTGTTGCCCAGCAGCCTCGAACTGCAAGACCAGAAAGGATGGTTGTTGGGGGTTGTTTGTATCGGCCTGAGGACGGAGCTTTGTCAGGCTTTCGTTCGCGACCGAGCACGGGGTCTCGCCTCTCTTACAATTTACGGAAGACTCGCTCGCCCTTCTTATTCAGCGCAAATTTTTGGTTTTTTGTTTTTTTATTCGTCTTTTTCTTTTTCCGTTCTTTCTTTCATTCGGCGGTCTTCCATCTCGACTCTATCTTCATATCTACGGCAGATCTACTCGGGTGCCTCAGTTGTGTCCAGGGAGTTACCTCGACAGGAGACCCGTTAGTCCGCAGCCTCCAGGCCCATAGATAGATAGCATCACAAAGTCAACCACCGAGCGGGTTCATGGCTCATGCCATCTTGGGCATCCTCTCCAGAACGACCAACGCAGTCAGCACTCAGCCTGGAGTCCTACCCACGGTTACAGAAACCTTCAGCAGAACTCGGAGTCGCGGATGCCGGTGAGATTGACCGAAGCAAGGATCTCGCTTCTCTAAAACATTCCCATCATCAAACCATGCAAGGGCTGTTTCATCGTGGAGAGAACGCCATGCCAAGCAGTCATGTGCCTTCGAAAGTGCTTAACCCGATGCCCCATGCCCGGCTGCCTGGCCAAGGGGCTGGGTGTCCATTGAGACAGGTTTGTGCCTCGTGAAGGTTGGATGGATTTTCAGGTCAACTGGGGGGATTAGTTGCCTTCGCAGCCAAGGAATCAACCGGCAATTTTCACATGTGCCTGCTGATCTCACCTCATCCTAGGTTTGGGGAAAGAGGGGGTTCAACAGTTCAACAGTTACAGTTCAACCAGTTCAACCTTGACGAGATACGAGATGGTCGTGATGACATGACACTCCGACTGCGGTGTCATCACACACGACTGACGGAGTACTTAGCCTAAGAAGGATTCGAGCATCCACTCTGCTTTCCCACGGAGTAATAAGTCTAATAGATGCGGATTCAAGGCCACCATGAGTGTGGGAATCGGTCTAATTCGAAGACGGTATAAGTCCGCGAGTACAATCAACCCGTCAACAATTATGGATATTCTGTCAAGCAGGTACGGGACATATGGACAGGACTATGTCCGCCACGTTGGGCGGAATCAAATCCGTCCTCAGCCTCTTGAGCATGATCTTGCCGACAGATTGGTTCTACCGTCCAGGGTGAACAGGTAGGCTATTAGTCCATACACATGGCAATCCATTCATTATGCATCCCACCCATTCATAACCATTCCCCATACCCTATAAACTCATAACCATCAGGCGGAACTCGGCTAGAGACGCTGCTCGGCAGGGCCCTCGGGAGATCCGCCTTTGCAACGCCCCAGAATCACACTCACTTGCCTCCATCCTCCGCCGCCACCTCCAGTTTTTCGTCCTGGGGAGGTCCAGCGAGGGCCGAATTCTCTTTCCGACGCAGTTGTTTCTCTCGGGCACTTAGCCCGAGAACTCTGGGAATCTAATAGTCCCCACTGTGACGAAGATGACTTGAATTTATAAAGAGTAGTGCCCGTACTTGGTAGTCATAGACAATAATGAATGTCATCTGGTCGAGCTGAACTGTTAGTTTTAAGTAATTAATATCTTCTGATCACTCCACTCCTTGCTGCCACCGCGTCCGGGCTTACGGCCACGCCCAATTCCGGTCTTCACCAGCGGCGCCAGAAAAGGCCACGCAGGCCCCCTCGTTATTCCCACTCACTCTCGGCCTTCTTTCTGCCTCTCCGGTTTGCGGTCTGCTTGGCCTCTTCTCCTCCTGCAATCACACCACAACTTCTTTCTTTCTTTCTCTTCCTCGTACTTTTTAATCCGTCGCTTTCTGTTTCGTTTCTTTTTGTTTCTTTTTTTTTTTCTTCATCTTTGTTTGGGAAGAGCACCACCCTTGGTGTCCTTCCTCGCCTTTTTATTTCTTCCTCTTCTCATCTCTAGTCCCTTTTTGTTATTGATCGCCCCATCTCAACAATTCTGGGAATCTTATCTCTTTCTCCTATCCCCCCCATCCCGTGTCCGACTATCCTCTGCTCTCTCCTCCCGACCAACGCTGTTCCACCGTTGACCCTGCAATTCGGTCGGTCGCCTTTTTTCTATCGCTGAGCGTCTTCAGTCATGGCGCAACTCGATACGCTCGATCTGGTCGTCCTGGTGGCGCTCCTGGTGGGTAGCGTGGCCTATTTCACCAAGGGTACCTACTGGGCCGTCGCCAAAGACCCGTATGCCTCGGCCGGTCCCGCGCTGAACGGAGGCGCCAAGGCCGGTAAAACTCGCGACATCATTGAGAAGATGGACGAAACTGGCAAGAACTGTGTGATTTTCTACGGCTCGCAAACTGGTACCGCCGAGGACTACGCTTCCAGACTGGCCAAGGAAGGCTCGCAGCGGTTTGGTCTGAAAACCATGGTGGCCGATCTGGAGGACTACGACTACGAGAATCTGGACAAGTTCCCCGAGGACAAGGTCGTCTTCTTCGTTCTGGCCACCTATGGCGAGGGCGAACCTACGGATAATGCGGTCGAATTCTACCAGTTCGTCTCGGGCGAAGATGCTGCTTTCGAGAGCGGCGCCACTGCCGACGATAAGCCTCTGTCGTCCCTCAAGTACGTCACTTTCGGTCTGGGTAACAATACGTATGAGCACTACAATGCCATGGTTCGTAATGTGGACACCGCTCTCCAGAAGTTCGGTGCTCAGCGCATCGGTTCGGCTGGTGAAGGTGACGATGGTGCCGGTACAATGGAAGAGGACTTCCTGGCCTGGAAGGAGCCCATGTGGACTGCTCTCTCCGAAGCGATGAACCTGCAGGAGCGCGATTCCGTCTACGAGCCGGTCTTCAACGTTACCGAGGATGAATCCCTGAGCCCTGACGATGAGAACGTGTATCTCGGTGAGCCGACTCAAGGCCACCTCCACGGCGAAGCCAAGGGCCCGTACTCTGCGCACAACCCCTTTATCGCTCCCATCTCCGAATCTCGTGAACTGTTCAACGTCAAGGACCGCAACTGTCTGCACATGGAAATCAGCATCGCCGGTAGCAATCTCACTTATCAGACTGGCGACCACATCGCCGTCTGGCCCACTAACTCCGGCGCCGAGGTGGATCGGTTCCTCCAGGCCTTCGGTCTCGAAGGAAAGCGCCACACCGTTATCAACATTAAGGGCATTGACGTGACCGCTAAAGTTCCGATCCCGACTCCGACGACCTACGATAGTGCCGTTCGCTACTACCTGGAGGTCTGCGCTCCCGTTTCTCGCCAGTTTGTCTCCTCTCTCGCTGCTTTCGCCCCCGACGAAGCGACCAAGGTCGAGATCGTTCGCCTGGGAGGCGACAAGGACTACTTCCATGAGAAGATCACCAACCGTTGCTTCAACATCGCCCAGGCTCTCCAAAGCATCACATCCAAGCCGTTCACCGCCGTTCCGTTCTCCCTGCTCATCGAAGGTCTTACCAAGCTCCAGCCCCGGTACTACTCGATCTCCTCGTCTTCCCTGGTTCAGAAGGACAAGATTAGCATCACCGCCGTTGTGGAGTCGGTTCGCTTGCCTGGTGAGGAGCATATTGTTAAGGGTGTGACCACGAACTATCTTTTCGCGCTCAAGCAGAAGCAAAACGGCGATCCTTCCCCCGACCCCCATGGCTTGACTTACTCGATCACTGGACCCCGTAACAAGTACGATGGCATCCACGTCCCCGTCCACGTCCGACACTCGAACTTCAAGTTGCCTTCGGATCCCTCGAGACCTGTGATCATGGTTGGCCCTGGTACCGGCGTTGCTCCTTTCCGTGGCTTCGTTCAGGAACGTGCTGCCTTGGCTGCCCGGGGCGAAAAGGTCGGACCTACCGTGCTGTTCTTTGGCTGCCGCAAATCCGACGAGGATTTCTTGTATAAGGATGAATGGAAGGTATGGTTGTCAAACTTTCCCCCCCCCCCCCTCTCTCGTTGGAAGTTACCGCTAACAGCCCTATCTGTGTAGACTTTCAGTGAGCAGCTTGGCGACTCTCTCAAGATCATCACTGCCTTCTCTCGTGAATCGGATCAGAAGGTTTACGTGCAGCACAGGCTGCGTGAGAATGCCGAGCTGGTCAGTGACCTTCTGAAGCAGAAGGCTACTTTCTACGTTTGCGGTGACGCCGCCAACATGGCCCGTGAAGTAAACCTGGTGCTCGGACAAATCATCGCCAAGCAGCGCGGTCTTCCCGCCGAGAAGGGCGAGGAGATGGTGAAGCACATGCGCAGCAGCGGCAGCTACCAGGAGGATGTCTGGTCATGATCCTAGGATCCGTTCTTCACGTTATGATTTTCCCCCACCCCCTTCTCTTTTCCTTTCAACTCCTATCACGGCTAGATGATATTTGCATATATACTTCGCCTTCTGCTTAATTTTTTTTCTTTTTTCGTCCTTTTGGCGTGGTTTATGTATGCCTATTTTTCGTTTTTCTCTTGGGAGACCTTTACATGGTTATTTACACCGAAATGTGAAGGACGGGATAGATTTATGTCATGTCAAAATGTTAAGACTTATCTACACAGCCTTGTAATCGATCCGAGTTTGTTATATAAATCAGATGCTCATCTGACTGACCACAGTACGTACTGTACCACCATGCTTAGGCATCTACCCACCCACCTCGAGCTAGCCTGCAGAATGTATACAAAACCATGTACCGACTCGGACGGCAGATAATCCATGTCACTTGCAGCATGAGAGAACAGGCACTGGAGGAGTCCGATTACATCAGGCTGCAGGATTTCGAGGTTGTGCCATGGTCGATTGGGTGGTGAATTGAGAGTACTATATATATCTTTACTAGTCTATGCTCCCCTGTAGGTGGCAGGCGTACCTACCTGTGCCAAGACCAACCGTCCAGTTGACCAGGGCCAGCTGGATGCTCATCCCTGAGCAGTGCATCTACATCAATTATTGGATAGAGTGCTGTATCGTTGACTATGTACATACTGCACACTACCAACTTATAAAGTTGTACCTAACTATGGGGGGGGAACAGGCTTACATAAGCAGGCTTCCCCGCATGGAGACGAGCGGAGGAGGAGAAGGAAACCCGCGGATAGCAGCGGTTAACCTGCCTGCCTCCCTCGGGTCGGAGAATATCTTATGTTATGTTAATTAATCGGATGATCGTGTCTTCCCAGCTGCTACGGTTGCTGCTACTCCTACTCCAACTTAATCCCTAGCTCCTTGTTGTGTTCGCGGCTGCCTCCCTTGATCTCGCCGGTAGTTGATAGTGGCAGTCATCGAGCGTCTATAGAAAGAACAAAAGTGCTTCGCTTGCCATCGTTTTATTATCCCAACTCTGTTGAAATGAGCTTGCCGCGTGCTGCAACCCTCCCACTGCGGAGGGCCACTGCTTCGAGAGCCTTCCTTGCGCACCCTCTGCGCTCCGCCTCCAGGGCGTTCTCCGTATCGCTGCGACGAGATGCTACGTGGGGGTTTATAGGCCTGGGACAAATGGGTAGGTTGCCATGCTGAGTGGGCGGATTATTATCCACAAGTATTAATGAGATCGATTCTGTAGGTTATGCCATGGCGAAGAACCTACGTGCCAAGATCCCTGCAACGGACACCCTCGTCATACGGGATGTGAATGAGGATGCCACCAAGAGATTTGTTCAGGAAACGAGAGAAGCTGCTCGGAACAGCGGTGCTGGGGACGATACCACCCAGGTGGTCGTGGCTCAAAATGCGAGGGAGGTCGCCGAACAGTCGGTAAGTCGGTTAAGAGCGTACCGCCGCTCGAGAAGGGATCTGCATAGTTCATCACTGGGAAAGGAACCTATAGGCGTCAAGTGTCATGCTTACCGTTTCTCTTACAGACAGTGATGATTACCAGTCTGCCGGAGCCGGAGCACGTGAAGAATGTTTTCCATTGCATTCTCCGGCATGGCGAGCTTCCTGCATTGGAACAGGAACGGCTCTTCATTGATACGTCCACGATAGACCCGGCCTCGTCCAAGGAACTGGCAAACGCCATCCAAACGACGCGCCAAGGCCGTTTTGTCGATGCTCCCATGTCCGGCGGAGTAGTGGGAGCTCGCGCAGGCGCACTCTCATTTATGTTCGGAGCCTCGTCGCAATCGGAAGAGCTGGTGGAACGCGTGAAGTCGATCTTGCTTCTCATGGGGAAGAAAGCGTGGCATATGGGACCTCCGGGGACCGGTGTCTCTGCGAAGCTTGCCAACAATTATATCCTGGCCATCAACAACATCGCCACCGCGGAAGCGATGAATCTCGGCATGCGATGGGGTCTGGAGCCCAAAGCCCTGGCGGAGCTGGTCAACACCTCCACTGGTCGCTGCTGGCCCATGGAGGTGAATAACCCTGTTCCGGGCGTTGTGGAGACTGCCCCGGCTTCGCGGGACTATGAGGGCGGTTTCGGCGTCAGCCTGATGAATAAGGATCTCCGGTTAGCGCTTGCTGCTGCGAAGGAGTCTGGTTCTCCGCTGGCACTCGGGGACAAGGCTCGTAGCGTGTACACTGCTGTGGAGGAAGAGCACCGCGGCAAGGATTTCTCCGTGGTGTATAAATGGTTGCAGGGCCAGTCCGAGCAATGAGATGATGGTTAAGGCTGGTGAAGCGGGGCATGACTATCATCGTCAGCGTTGTTGTGTTTTGATAGACATCCTTCACCTTTGTTCCTGGCTCGTGATGATGTTTGCTTGTCCTGTGAGTTGCGGTTTAGCTTCACCACGTCAGGGGTTCAGGTTCATGACATTGGCTGAATGAGTATAGAAGATTGTGAACGGATCTTCTCGGCGCTCATGTCAACCAGAAGCCATGCTGTTACCGGTGCAGATGTGTGCAGAGAGCCCTTGCAGATACATGATATACATGATATGATATGCATGATTGTATTGTTAGGGCAGTTCGGACAAGATATGGTCTATGTTAGCATGAAAGGGTATTCCAAATTTAACACACTGTCTTCACAATCACTCCATTGCACCATAGTGACTGGCGTCATGTTCGCCCGGCCGACGATGCGATACTCATGCAACACGATGCAATGCCGAGACTGCATGTTCGCCGGCCTCAGGCCCTAACGGACCCCATTCTTTCCCTCCAACGATGTCGTCCTTCCCTTTTCCTTCCCTTTTCCCACAGTGAAGAGGGCTCCTTCCCCATTTCCTTTGTGTTGTGACCCAATTCCCTTTTCCTTCCTGTCCCCCGTTTCTCTCTTGCGTTTGTTTCCTCTCCCACCTTCCCCCTTCCATATCTCCATCTTCTCATCGTCTTCATCCCCATCTGCTTAAGATATTCCCATCATCCTCATTGCTTCTCTTAGTCCACTCGTTTCTTTTCATCCAACTTTGTCCGTATTAAGCTCCCCTAGGTAGCCTGAGGCCAAGTAAGTTCGGTTGTTGGTGCCGGAGTCGCGGCCTTGGATTAAACCTTGCGTGCCAGCTCTTCCTTGCGACGTCGAGTCCTTCTTTAATCGTTGGTAAGTCTTTTCTCCAAGCAAATGCCTCTCATTGCAATCATGTATCAACGTCGTGTCTTTCTGCGTCTTCGTTGGAGGGCCTGTGTTGAACACAAGGCGGCCACATTTCTGACGCCTCTTCTTGGAGAGTACTGCTAACACTCAAAGCAGCGATTCCATTTACTGTCACACCCAGTGATCCTCATCATGAATCCTCAGGCCCAGCAGCCTACTGCATCGGACTCTAGCCAGGCCCCATCTAGCCAGGCTCCCTCTAGCCAGGCCCCATCTAGCCAGGCCCCATCTGGCCAGTCCGGACAGTACTCTCATGACGGTGGCCAGAACTCGTTTGTGAGTGGCTTTTCCCAGATGTCGTCCGGCAGCAACCGCGAAAATGTTGGCCCAGTCATGACTCCCCTCTATGGCCCGCTGAGCTTTCCCGGCCCGCAGCGCTCTGGAGGAAAGTTCAATCCGGCTAAGAATCACTTGCCGGTCCCCATGCCCCCGGGAATGGACATGTCTGGCGCCCAGCGTGCTGGATACAACAGTCCAATGGTCCTCATGCCCAATCCACCGATGTTCAACGGAATGGGCCCTGTTACCCCGTTCACTTCATCGCCTGTCGCCTCCCCGGAGCAGCTGGGACACATGCCGTACATGCCCAACACCATGTATCCCAACATGAACCCGCCGTATCCGATGATGCCGGCGCCGATGCAGGGGTACCCGTTTCCATACCTCATGAACTGCGACATGCAGGATGTTGCGGGTCCCAAGCGAGCTCACTGGCCTGGCACTGACGAGCACAAGGTGAATGCTAACCCGTCCGTTGAGAATAGCAATCACTCCGACTATTATTCTGGTGGCACCAATATTAGCTCGGACAACCCCGCTGTTCAAGGTTTTCCTTACGCCCAGCCGCCTCAGATGGCCCCGGCCTGCGTTCCTTATCAGATGATGAAGTCACCCAATGGATACATCCTGCAGGACCTTGAGTGTTTGACCCAGCAGGAGCCAGCTATCCCACGAGCTGTGCCAGCAATGTGGACCAACTCTTCCGAGGTGACTCTTGCGAAGTGCCTCGAGAACCGCGAGGGCATCACCAATGTCTACATCCGTGGATTTCTCCCAGAGACCACGGATGAGACCCTGCACGCTTACGCTGTACGCTTCGGAAAAATTGATCGTTGCAAAGCCATTGTGGACCTGGACACTGGCCTGTGCAAGGGGTTAGTCTTGCCATTCTACAATGTCTGCCTTGAGAGCTCCACTGACGCCGTCTCTAGATTTGGCTTCGTCCAGTTTTTCAACTTTGAGTCCTGTGAGAATTGCATCCGTGGTTTCTATTACCTGGGCTATCAGGCCAGCTTTGCTCAGGTCAGTTTCCCTGGCGGTTTCACCGACTGCTGTTTACCTCACTCACCTGGTATAGAAGTCCCGCAATTCACGCCTCAAGGATCTTGAAGACAAGGCCTCGACCAACATCTACTGCACCAATCTTCCCATTGAGTGGACCGAGGCTGTGAGTGTCTTTGTCTCTTTCCGTGGTTTCCGAAAGCTCATTTGTGTCTTGTCTTAATAGGATCTCCGCCATCATTTCGAGCCGTACCATGTTGTGTCGGAGAAGATCAGCCGTGACGAGAAAACAGGAGTCAGCAAGGAAGTTGGCTTTGCTCGGTCTGTGTTTGGGATGCCACACGCCCTCATATTCTGTTGTCACTAACACTCTTGTGGCTCCTTAGGTTCGAAACTCGTGAAATCGCCGAGAAAGTCCTCACTGAATACCACAACGTTCTTGCGCCAGATGGCGTCAAGCTGCTTCTTCGTTTCGCCGACACTAAGGCTCAGAAATTGCTCAAGCAGCAGAGCAATGAGCGTCGCGCATATCGTGCCGGTGAGTATAATTACTCCGTTGAAGTTGTCCAGGGCTCCACTCCATCGCCGTCCGTGAATCGTCTGCAGCAAGCGGTTTCGCACCTGAGTCCCACCTCTCAGAACAGCTACGTTTCTCCCGCCGGAGTAGGTGCTACCTGGACTCCTGCAACATCCATCTCCCCCTCGTATGTATACAAGGCATCCGGCTCTTCCACTCCGGGAGGCGGAACTGACAGCTTGGAATAGATACCCTTTAGTGAAGAACCCGGTGAACAACATGCGCTTCAACTCCCTGTCTTCTAGAACCAGCCCGGGCAATTTGGAGAACACGCCTCTTCACCGCGGCAGAATGTCTGCTGGTCGCAACAACTGGATGAATCACGCCGCCGCTGGCCCTTCGAAGACCAGCCTGCCTTTCACCCCTCGCGTTGGTCGTCGTGCGGGATCGAGCAGCTCTCAGAAGGAGAACGTCAAAGCCGAGTCCCTGTCTCCTGTTTCGTCCCGCCGCGAGATCATTGTCCACTCCCCCCGTTCCGTCGTTTGATCAATCGTTACGTATTTGTTCTCGTTTCTGGCCTTCGTTTGGAGGGTTTGCATAGCAGGTTCCAGATCGATCCAACATTGCTATCTTATCTCATTTCGATCCTGTTCTGTTTTTGACGGGCAGTTTCCTTCTGAAATATTCAGTTATGGCATTTGTTACATCAGATTGGTCAAGAAGGGACCTTGCTGCATTTTGACATTTTTCCCCCAGTCATTTTTTTCGATTTTTGTTTTGTCGTCGCAAGTTTTACTCCAAGCACCACCCTTATTTGTTCCCCGATTTTTCCACAGGTCCAAGTTTCCAATTACTACGGCATGATATTGTTTTCCGGGTGCAGATGTGAGTTTGGGCATTGAAAAAAAAGAAAACCGTTGAAGAACAAAAAAAAAGGAGAAAATGGGCAAAATCTCAACCAAAAAAAAAAAAGAAAGATGGCAAAAAGGAGGAGGACCAGAGAAGTTTGAAAGGGAGGTGGCAATTTTCTGTATCTGTCTAAAGTGCATGTTCATATCGCGTTCATGTTCACCCTCCATAGGGGACAGAGTGTATGGGCTTCTAATAACAACATCATAGCGAGAATGTCAACGCAGGCCAAACTCGTGAATGGAGCTCGAGCCTATACAAAATTCCATCGTCCAGTCGTAGCCACGGTCGGGATAAGCAATCGCATTTTCGCAACGAAAAGACTAAGGACAAGGGTTCAAGATGTGTGCACCTTCATTACGGGATGATGTAGGTAGAAAGGAGAGATCCCCCATGCGCGAATCCTCCCCAGGCTTGTTGGCTTGTTGCACAGGCTATTGCCGTCCCAGCCGTTCCTCCAGATCCTCCGTCAATTCATAAGCCGGTCGATACTGACCCTTCCGACGACCATCATCATCACCCTCCGGCGACTCGACGCGAAGCATCGGATTCGGGTGGGTATCACCCGTGCCCCCCAGACTGGTATACCCCTGATCATAGAGCGGACAATACTTCAAATCCAAATGGCGAATGAAGGCCCAAATCTCGGCATAATGCCAATCAATGACGGGATGGACGCGCACGAAATCGGGCCATCCGCTATCGGTGCGGTCGAAATGCGTGAGCTTCGCTCCGTGCGGATCCGTCCGGCGCGTGCCCACGAAGATGGCCTTGATGCTGGGATTTCTGTCCAGGTAGTCCTGGAAACTCGACCGCAGGGTGGCGTGCGGGGGGTGCGTCGTGTATTTCACGATGTCGAGATGGTATGCGCGCGCGGACCACCGCACGAAGTCTTCTACTGCTGGAAAGGGATCGGGGGGCAGGGCGTAGATTGATGGGATGGATTTCAGCTCTAGCTGCTCCTGCGGCTGCGTGTCGTTGGCGTCTTGAGGGTGCAGGCCTGCTAGGAAGAGAATCAAGAGCACCAGACAGTCTTTGCCGCCGTTATAGGAGAGCGAGAGTTCGGTGAGGGGGTTGTAGCGCGACACGGCGGTGGTGATGACTTCTAGCGAGGTCCGGGTTTGGCGCTGGACGGACGCCAGGAGGGAGTTCGGGGGGTGCGTTTCTTGGAGGAAGGAGTGCACGCGCTGGTGGCATTGGGCGATCACGCTGGAGAGGGTGTGGTTGGAGGGGGTGGATGATGTGGTGGATGTGGATGAGGCGGAGGCAGAGGCAGAGGCAGAGGCAGAGGCCGAGGCCGATGCGGATGCGGACGGCGAGGAGGTTGAGGTGCTGGGAGTATTGTTGAAGGGTGATAGGGAGTCTAGGTCGGGTTGTTGGGAGGATCCGGGTCCTGCTCCTGCTCCTGGCGAGGTGGTGGGAGTCATGGTCTTTTGTGCAGGCGCAGATGCAAGCGCAGGTGCAGAGCCATTTGCATGTGAGAGGCCAGTGGCGGTCATATCTACCTCTGTCTATCTTTCGGAGGGGTGTATTCTCTAGAGAAGAGGAAGGGATTGAGAGATATGAACCAGATAAACAAGAAAGGGAGGGATGGAAAGGACGAGAAACAGGATAGCGCAACGCCAGACAGGGACCGGGGAGACGCTAATGACCGGCAGGCGAACGTTCTGGGAGGAAGACAGACTTTCCGAAATGAAGCCGAATCGAATGGAATCGCCTCCCCCCCCCGCATGCGCCGCTGACCGCCTTCTTATCTGGTCTGCTCATGCCTAAGTAGGGAAGGCATCAAGTTTTATTAGGGTTAACGTATAACTATGTTGAACTATAACGATGAGGATAGTTCTGGTGCTGAATGGTGACAGTCCACCCGGTTATAACAATTAGAGTCACAGATCACCCCAGCACCTTCAGCTTCTTCTTCTTTTTCTTCTCCCCGTCCCCTTTCTTCTGGCCCTTTTGCCAATCCCGCCAGCTGCCGATTCGCTCGTCGCGACTGTCTTCCCATGCCTTATCCTGGTCTCGTTTCCGCTTGCGCTCCTCAATTTCCTCCTCTTCCTTGCGCCTCTCCCGTCCTTCTTCCTGTAGTCGCGCCTTATTCTGTCGTCGTCGCCGCGCCTCCTCCTCCAAGAGCACGTACACCGTCTTCTGCCGCCATTCCTTCTTGAACTCGTCGGTCTTCAGCTCCGGCGAGTCCAGCGTGTACTTGTGTTCGCGGATCAAGAGCCGGCGCGCGTCGGCGATGCACTCATCCAGGTACGTGCGGGCCTTCTCGTCGAGCAACTGTGTATGGGCTTTCTTCAAGCGGTCGAACGCGTCCGGGGCGGCGGGGTTTTTCGTCTTATCCGGATGAATCAGGAGGGACTTTTTGCGATACTGGATTTTGATGTCTGAATCGGGGACACCCGGTTGGAGATCGAGCACGGCGTAGCTGTTCATTCGTAGGGCGTAGGGCCAAGACCCGGTTAGAACCCGTCGACCCAGGTGTTCATTGGATCATCATATCGGGGAAACTCACGCATCTAATGAAAAGGCTTTTCGGATGCGATCGATCTCTGCGTCCTGTGGTTGCGCAAATGTAGAGTAGGTGTTAGCTGGTCGTGTGCTTCTGTAGCGGCCGTGCGGTGGAGGGGAACATGCCTTGGTGAAATCCGACGCCTCCCTTTCTAGCGCATCAAGGGCATCTTGTTCGTCGGACGACATGGCGGTTATGCTGGAGACTAGAGTCAAACACCACCTGGACAGGAAAGGGAACTGAAGGCAGGGCAGGACCAAATCCGACTGTCTTCGGCCTTTGCGGCTGATAAGAGCCCCCTCTTATCGGTGCTGACTCAGCAGGAACAGAAAAAAGTTGCTTCACCGCCCGGCTGCGTTTGGCCTCCGCAGAAAAAAAGAAAAAGAATCCATAGAGTGTTTAGCCGGACAAACAGCCGCTGTCGTGTCCTGGTTCTTCGAGATAATTTTAAAGCTCGTATATGTCCAGGTGCCAGGCTCATCATGCCGTCCACTAATGCCCCTCGTCATGGGAAGGGGAAATCTAACAAAACTCAGTCGCTGAAGCGGAAGCGCGCAGAGGAGGATTTATCGTCGCTGGTTCAGCGAGTCGAAGATCTCGATCTCAAGGAATCCTACAAGTCTTTCTCCGACCTCCCTCTGTCCGAACCGACCACCTCCGGACTCTCGGCATCGCACTACAAGACCTTGACTGATATCCAGTCTCGCGCCATCAGCCATGCCCTGAAGGGGCGCGATATCCTGGGCGCCGCGAAGACAGGAAGCGGCAAGACGCTGGCCTTCCTGGTCCCGGTGCTCGAGAACCTTTACCGCAAGCAATGGGCCGAATACGACGGACTTGGAGCGCTGATCCTCTCGCCGACTCGCGAACTGGCGATTCAGATCTTCGAGGTCCTCCGCAAGGTTGGGCGCTATCACAATTTTTCCGCAGGCCTGGTGATCGGTGGGAAGAGTCTACGGGAGGAGCAGGAGAGACTGGGTCGGATGAACATTCTGGTCTGCACCCCCGGTCGCATGCTGCAGCATTTGGATCAGACAGCCCTCTTCGACACCAATAATCTGCAGATGCTGGTCATGGACGAGGCTGACCGCATCATGGACATGGGATTCCAGAAGACGGTGGATGCTATCGTTGGCCATTTGCCTCAGGAGCGCCAGACGCTGTTGTTCAGCGCGACGCAGACGAAGAAGGTGTCGGACTTGGCGCGCTTGAGTCTGCAGGATCCCGAGTACGTGGCCGTGCACCAGGCGGCGTCCTCCGCGACCCCTTCGACGCTGCAGCAGCACTACGTGGTGATTCCGCTGCCGCAGAAGCTGGACGTGTTGTGGAGTTTCATCCGGAGTAATCTGAAATCCAAGACGATTGTGTTCCTGTCCTCCGGGAAACAGGTGCGGTTTGTCTACGAGACCTTCCGTCACATGCAGCCGGGTATTCCGTTGATGCATCTCCACGGCCGACAGAAGCAGGGCGGACGGCTCGACATAACGACTAAATTCTCTCAGGCGAAGCATGCCGTTCTCTTCTCGACAGATATTGCTGCGCGTGGTCTGGATTTCCCGGCCGTCGACTGGGTCATTCAGTTGGATTGTCCCGAGGATGCCGACACTTATATCCACCGAGTCGGGCGAACCGCGCGTTACGAGCGAGACGGTCGTGCGGTTCTGTTCCTGGACCCTAGCGAGGAGAAAGGCATGCTGCAGCGCCTGGAGCAGAAGAAGGTGCAGGTGGAGCGGATCAACATCAAAGCGAACAAGCAGCAGAGCGTCAAGAGCCAACTGCAAAATATGTGTTTCAAGGACCCGGAGCTGAAATACCTGGGCCAGAAGGCATTCATTTCCTACGTAAAATCGGTCTACGTCCAGAAGGACAAGGACATCTTCAACATCAAAGAGCTCAAGCTGGAGGACTTGGCCCACAGCATGGGTCTTCCGGGAGCTCCTCGCATCAAGTTTATCAAGGGAGATGATACGAAAGAACGCAAGAACGCCCCTCGCGCGTCGGCGTACATGTCTAGCGACGACGAATCTGGCGACGACGATGAAGAGAAGGCGGCCAAGAAGAAGGAGGAACCTCGCGTGCGCACGAAGTATGATCGCATGTTCGAGCGACAGAACCAGGACGTCCTGGCTGACCACTACTCGAAAATCATCAACGACGAGGGCACTCTGGTCGATACCAACAAGAAGGACACCGGCGAGAGCGATGACGAAGACGATTTCTTGTCCGTCAAACGGCGCTTCGATGCAGGTGACGAGGATCTGGATATGGGTGGTAGTGAGAATGAGAATGATGATGATAGTGATGATGAGGCCGACCAGGAGGACTCCGATAAGAAGGGCGTCAAGACCGTCAAGATCGACGGCCGAGACCCACTGGTGGTGGACTCGAAACGGCGCGAGAAACTGCTCAAATCGAAGAAGAAGCTGCTGAAGTTCAAGGGCAAGGGCACGAAGCTGGTCTATGACGATGAGGGCAACGCGCACGAGCTGTACGAGATGGAAGACGAAGAGCAATTCAAGGCGCGCGGCGACGCCAAGGACCAGCAGGCGCAGTTCCTGGCCGAGGAGACGCAGCGCACGCGCCAGGCCGATCTGGAGGACAAGGCCGTCGACAAGCAGAAGCGCCGCGAAAAGAAGGAGAAGCGCAAGGCCCGCGAGCGAGAACTGCTGGCCGAGGAAGAGGCCGAGGAGCGAGAGGCCCAGCTGGCGCCCTTCGACGGCGACAACGACTACGACGGAGGCGATTATTCGCAATCCGAGCCGGAAGAGCCCGCGCCGCGTCCCAGCAAGAAGCAAAAGGTTCGCGTGCCAGAGCCCGAGAGCGAGGAGGAATCCAGCTTCAAGCGCAACAAGCGACCCGCTGCGTCCAAGGGGCCGGAGCAGATCCAGACCTTGGAAGATCTGGAGTCGTTGGCGACTGGATTGCTGGGGTAGAAGGTGCTTTAACTTTTATATTGTTTCATTTTACGTGGATATGTTCTGGCTGTTTGTACGTTTCTTACTAGCGGAGAGTATGCAAAGCATGTGTGTTTGGACTTTGATCATTTGTCTAGACGATGATGTATATAGTTTTAAATCAAAAGTATTCCATATATTTATGTACCCATTCGGAGATATTAACAGATAGTTACTCTAATAGCAGGACCATCCGATGCAACATTGGATGATTTGGATCCGTCGTTGAGTCACCTGTCAGTATTAATAATGGCTGCAATTGGGACATGGAAGCTTGCAGCGGCAAGTGGGCCTCAGACGTGATGAAGGGATCGCATGGCGCCAACCTTGAACGGTTCGCTGGGAATCGTTGTACGTAACGGCTTGCGATCACGTCATTTGCGCTAACGGCAGGGATTTTCCCTCGTGCCTTGAGGGACGACGAGATGCTCGTTCTTTAAGAGGTTTCCGTCCTGGTTTGAATTTGGTTCTGTCGCTGGAACTGCTGGGGAAACCGAGAAACTGGACCTGGACCCTGATCATCTCGCCTTTTTTTTTTTATAATTTTTTTTATACTTTTTGTGTCAGTTGTCAGTCACGTGTGCGGATCTCACGGGGTTTTTCCCAATCCGGTAATTCTGCAGGTAAGTGCGGCTTCTTGGAGTACTCTCTTGTCACTCCTCACTCCTCCCTCGGCTTTCCCTGCTGACTCCATGTGCCAGGGTCCCGTGCGACGCGTCCATCTCGAGCCACATCTTCGGCTGTGGCTCCCTGAGTTCTATACTTTATCCCCTGGGATTGATTGCTTCATCCCGCTCTTTCGCCATTACATATAGTCGCCGGACTCGATTTTATTCGAAATGGCCACCCACGACATCGAGAAGCTATCGGCTGGACCATCCGATAGCCAAGGAGACGCGAAATATCCCGACCTCGCGACAGGCCCCTACGACCACGATGCTCCGCCCATCAACGCCGACAAGCTCGCCCGGAACCTGTCCGCGCGCCAGGTCCAGATGATCGCCATCGGCGGCACCATCGGCACGGGTCTCTTCCTGGGAACGGGGAAAGCGCTGGCCACCGGTGGTCCGGCGTCCATGTTGATTGCGTACGCGATCTGTGGCGGGATCGTGTTCGTGACGATGTTGAGTTTGGGGGAGATGGCGGCGTTTATTCCAGTTGCGGGGTCGTTTTGCACGTTTGCGGGGTGAGTTTGGCTGCGGGATTAGTGCTTATGCGGGGGTTGATTTATGGCTTGTGTCTGCGGTGCTGACGATGGATCTTTACTTGCCAGTCGCTTCGTCGACGATGCGTTAGGGTTCGCTTTAACGTGGAATTACTGGTTCAATGATGCTGTCTCGACAGCGGCGGACGTGATTGCGCTGCAGCTGTTGTTGAAGTTCTGGACGGATAATTTCCCCGGATGGGCGATCAGTTTGATTTTCCTGGTCGTGGTCATTTTTCTGAATGTGATGTCTGTCAAGGTTTACGGAGAGGTAGGCATTGGATCTGTCTGGGCTTTGATGAGTGTTTGCTAATCCGATGCTGTTCGGCAGATCGAGTACTGGCTTAGTCTTTTGAAAGTCATTACTATCATTGTGAGTCTTGGACATCCTGCATGTTCCAGCCAGAGAAGCTAACTGGTACAGATATTTATTATACTTGGCATTGCGGTCAACTGTGGAGCGAATAAAGAGCACCGGTATCTTGGTGATGAGTATTTCTACGTCGGAGATGCACCCTTCGTCGGTGGAATTGGAGGATTTGCATCGGTCTTTGTGACGGCTTCTTTTGCTTTGTATGTCTGAACTCTTCGATCGCTGGATAATCGCTAACGGTCTGCCAGTGGCGGCACCGAGTCAATCGCTGTGACCGCAGGTGAGACCAAGGACCCTGATAAGAACATGCCCAAGGTGGTTCGCAACGTCTTCTGGCGTATCATCCTCTTCTACATCGTGTCCATCATCATCATCGGTCTCAACGTGCCTTACAACTACCCGAACCTCTCTGAAGGAAACACTGCCACCAGTCCCTTCACCATCGTCTTCACCCAGGCGGGCAGTGCCGTAGCTGGAAGCTTCATCAACGCCGTGCTCATGACCAGTGTCATCTCTGCTGCTAACCATGCCCTGTTCGCCGGATCTCGGCTTCTCTACACTCTCGCGGTTGATGGCTACGCCCCTCGCTTCTTCGGCCACTTGAACCGCTTCCAGGTGCCGTGGATTGCAGTCCTCGCCACCTCGGTCATAAGCGGCCTCTGTTTCGGCGCCAGTTACATCGGCGCAGGTCAGCTCTGGTCATGGCTTCAAAAGTAACCAACCCCCTTTCCCTCTTTGGTCCAACGCCACTAACTGATGGGTATAGCATCGTCGGTGTATCCAACCAACTTTCCTGGGTCTGTATCGGCATCGCCTCGTTACGATTCCGCTCCGCCATCCGCAAACAAGGCCTCGAGCATCTCCTTCCGTACAAGAACTGGACCTACCCCGTGGGGCCCATCATCGCCGTCTGCCTCAACATCGTCCTAATCCTCGTGCAGGGCTGGTCATGTTTCAGCCCGCACTTCAAGCCCGTCGACTTCGTCTCCTTCTACATTGAAATCCCCATCATGATCGTCATGTTCCTCGCCTGGAAACTAGTGAAGCGTACTAAATTCGTGCGCCTCAGCGAGATGGACCTCCTCACGGATCGGTACAACGTGGTCCACGAGGAGGGAGTCGATCCCACGGCGGCAGAATATGACCCCCACCAGCAGCAGCCCACTTCACGACGCGAAAAGATGCTAGCGTCCATGAAGGGCGAGGAGAAGGGGGTTTGGGCGAAGATGAAGCGAGTGGGCATGTGGCTTTTCTTGTAGGCTGTAGCCTTTTCTTCTTCGATGCTAATGAGTTACGGATTTGATGGTTTTAAGAGTATATATTATGTTATCTATTGAGCCTAAATGCATTTCTTTTTCTTATTCATCTGTCCAATTCTCCATATGTATTCCGGAATAGTTTTGAAACCAACCAAGACCAAGGATACGCAAGCGATAGCGGCCACTCCGCAACAAAAAAGAAACTTTGCCTACCTAAATCAGCAGAAATTTGGCCAAGTCCTCTTACAGCCCTACTAGCCGCCTACTAAATTACAATTTACCTGCCAAATGCCTATTGCCAACTGCCTACGCAGTACTGAACCACCGGCTAAACCACCTACTAGGTAGGCTACCTACTAAACTGCCTTAGAAAAAGTACCTAGGTGCTCACTGCTTAGTATTCTTCCACACGATTAAAAGCAGTAGTATAGAACTCCGTAGGGGTTCTCTATCACCGCCGTCAGGTTATTTAGTCATCATTGCCAAGATCTAAACTGCAATAGGTTCAATCAGCGACCGGTCACGGCAACCCCAGTGGCATCAGGTTGACATGTTTGAAAGCATCCTTTGGCCGGGCGATCCTCACTATCTAACATACTTAGGATTCCAGTCTGCCACATCAGTAATCTTTGAAGAAAGGCGAAATAAACGTCTTTATTCCGAGAAACGCCAGAACTCGAGATAGATAATATTCATATATAACATTTCTATATGACAGTTAATATACGGCTACATCATACTATCCATTCCCGGAGTTGATCGAACAAAGGAAATAGAAATAGAAAGGAATATAAGAGGATTTTAGATCGTGGGCTCGTGAGGATCAGGAGATAAAAGACGGCGATTAGATAAACTATATCTTTTTTTTTCTTGACCTCCATGCTATAGATATTCTAATTACAGTCAGCGAATCTCCGCGGTAGAATATACATATACCGATGACGGATAGAAGGATTAACGTACCTTTCGTCGCTCTGCAAAGTTAGTATATACCCCTAGCCAGATATTCCGAGCCACGCAATCGTCCTCCACCCCGGTCTCCGAGTTTAGATCGCATGTAGGTTATTTCTCTTAGATAAGGGACGGACTAGCGGCTATATAAGGCTAGAACAACTAATCGTTAGTATTAAAGTAAATTCGGAAAGGCTATATAAGAAGAAAAGGTCGAGAATCCCACCTTAGGGACGGGCTAGTCTGAGAAGTAGAGGAACTTGGCCTCTTAAAACATTCTTACAAAATTCTAAAACTCTAGCGGATTTCCCAAATAATTAGTATGTATTTTAGACCTAAACTCGCCCGTTAAGACCGCATATAATCGATGGAGAATAATAAGGACGCTGTCGTGATATAGAGTAATAAGAATCTCTATATTATAATCGATCTTTTCAGTCTCATTAATAGCTTTCATAACACGAGTGTATTTGAATCCCGATAGCTAGACGAGTACTATATACGAGTTAAGGATACGAGTATTAAAAGCTAAGCTAGTAGATCTATAATATTATCACTGAGGACGGCGGAGAGTAAAATAGTTTATCTATAATCTAGATAATAATATTAGTAATAGGAAATACGAAGATCTCAGGCACGAGAAAGAAAAAGCGACCTATAGGATAGTAGAGTCTAAGTCTAAGTTTAAAACGCGATCGTATTACGTCTAGTTAAAAGTAAGAAACTTAGTATAGCTCTTAGCCTAGATAGCTAAGCTCACTATTAGTTATAGGGAGTGAAGAACTTATAAAAAATATAATAATAGTAGCTATACAGAACTCAGTTACGTGCAGAGTATATAAAAATAAAGATTTACTATTACTACTATTTCGGCCTTATATCTATATCGGCGTTAGCTTTACTCTGTATTTATCTCGGATCTTATAAAGTAGCCGGCTCTTAGTAAAATCGCCCAGCGCATCCTCCGAGAAGCTAGAAGGGTATATTATTAAACGGTCTGGCTTGCTTCCTAAGCGATGCAAAGACTCAAAGAGCATGATCTAATTGCATAAATAACCTGTGTTGGTGACATATTGCATGTAACTATCGTTCCGCTGATTTAGGGCTAGATCTGGATCAAGATCTCCGGCCCAATCGGGTATAGCGTTAAAGATTAAATCAACCTCCCGCTGGTCAGATATCACATGATTAAGTTCTTGCTCACGCAGAGCTGGCTCAGTAGTCCGATTTTTCTTTGTTTTCCTTTTCGCTGAAGGTCAAAGTTTGTGAAAGAAAAATACTGGAACTAATCAACCAGTAGTCTCCATTGGTTCACTGTGATTGGGTTTCAAAAGGTCTTTCTTGCCTTGCCGACTCGGGGGTTTAGAAGTCCGTGCAATGCGCGATTTGGAACCAAAAAAAAATGGACTCCTCGACATTGGGATTGGCTCGCCCTGGAGCCATTCAAATAAGACTGGACTTCTTAGCAAAGGAAATTCTTCACTATATTCTTTAGATGTGTATACAAGTCCTCCGAATCCCTATATCTATCTTCTAAAGAGTTCCTATAATATAATCACTACAGAGCTTCCAATTACACATAATTTAAACCTAGGACTATATATATAGAATATATCTAACTATCTCTACTCATAAATCGTTATCTTATCTTATTATCTAAGCTTTAATTTCAGCAAAGATGTCAAGAACACTGCTAATATTATAATTAAAATTCTATTTAGACTTCTCTATCTTATACTCGAGCCACCACTTATTAAAATCTATCGGCGTATGAGGACTTTGAGCAAAGTGGAAGACTTGTCTGAATTCTTGCTATCTCTGCTTGCTTCTTAGATACATGAAAAATGCAGGAGATATGCAGTCCTTTTATGTAAAGAAGGAACTGCAAACAATGCAAACTAGCTAATGGAAGGTTCCTTTCTTCCCTCCGAGTCATTCCGAGATTGCGTACTTCAATAAAATCTCAAAATCCTACTTTCGGACCTTATATAGGCAATTAGTTTCTTACACAGATTCCTAGTCCAGGTTTCTTCTTAATCCCTATAACCGTTAGTATCGAAGACAAGGAATTCAGAGATCTCTAATACTAGTAATAACTAGAATAAAACCTAATCCAGCTACTAGACTTTTCTCCCAGCTAATTCGAGCTCTACTACCCCCCATTTTAACATCATCAGAGGGCAGTAAAGATAGTAATAATAATAACCTTTCTACTGGGGCTAAAACGGGCATTATTATTAGCTGCGTGGTAGCTGGCATACTACTTATTACACTAGCCGCGATCTACTTCTGAAGTCGCCGGTGGCGTAATATAATAAAGAAAAAAACTTATAATCATATCTTCCACACCCTCCCAGGGATCCACGTCAAAATAATTAAAAAAGGCGCAGGAACTCAGCTCACGATAATAACAGCAGAAGCTTTATAAGTTAGGAATCGGATCCGACCATTAATATTAATATAATAGTATTACCAAACCGCTACTTTTCGGGTAGTAAGTAACCCAGATCAGATAAGACTTATCTATTTTCATCTTATATTTTGTAGATAGCGTGTACAGATGTGTGGAGGCATCTATATTATCATTTTATGTTCCCTGATGGTCCTTTAATACATGTTAGGGCACGGTTGATTACATGTACTAGCATAATACTATTTGAATTATACAGAATACTCCTCTTTGTAACCAAAGCACTTTTATTTGGTACCTGATCGTCGGTCTTGTTGGGTCACTGCAACTGATTCTATGAGGATTCATCAGAACTGAGAATATGCTACGGCGACTGTACTATGTGACCTCACAGAAAATGGCGATGTGTTAATGTTACAAAGCTACGATGTTGACACCATTGCTGTGGTTCTTGTGAAGAGGTTGTAAGTATTGATAACTTCAAACACCGTGAGCTGACAACTCTGATATATCTAATCGATCCCGATGGGCCGCTCCTTCCTGGATCCTTTAGCATGTCCCGTTATTAGACACTCCCTCCGGACATAGTTTCACCTTCGCTTGGGGCAGTTTGAACATTATTCCAGCGACGTATTGCTGAATGGAATTCTACCGTGTGTTTTGAGGTATCATTTGCCACTTTTGGCCAGGCCTCTCTGAGCTGAGCAGCCTGAGCTTGGTTTGTAAGATTTGAAACTTGATCGAAAGGAGCTTTTAATACGCTGCTTATGTCACGCTTTAGGCTGGCTGGTGTCATACCAGGCTACTGGTTACTGGAACTGCCAAATTTGGGGGGTCCCGGTGATTCCTTTTTCGGAGGCTTGGTACCGACGAGAATGGGTGATGTAGAGGAAGGTTGTGATGAGTTTTTATACACTGAGATCGTGAAGGAATCCTGGTGCTGAATTCGAGCAGTCACCGATTTCAATGTCGGTCATGAGGCTTCGGCTGCCCGATGACAATCTAGAATTAAGTTATAATCTCCACTAATTACCACGGATATATCTATTAAACTATATAAATAGCAACTCTTGTCTAGAGTACTAATAGATATAGAAATAGATAATAATTTTATATTATATAAATAATCAAAGAAAGTAGGATGTATGTTTAATAATATAAAAGACTACTACTAATTCCCTTTCTTAGGGATTAGATAGTACCGTATTATAGACTATCTAAAAAAGATATTATTAGCATAGATTTTAGAAAAACGATATAGAGTTACTTTATAAGAAATTATATTATTAATATTACTAACTATAATATAATATTAAATTATCACCAGATAGCGTCTATTAAATCCTAATCTTAGAATCTTTATAATAAACCTATCGACAAAAATACTCCTATTCCACCACCTCCAATCGCCTCAACAAACCCGCCTTAATCTCCTCCACAAACCCCCTCATCTGTTCCTCCGTATGAAAAGCCTCGTTATACACCAGCCGCAGGGTCAACTGATTACGGAACGTCCACACGAACACGACCCCCTGGCGGGAAAGCATCTCCACGCCCACGCCCGCATACATAACGTCGAATCCGCGCTCGGATGACCCATACTCGCGCTCCAGATACTTCTCCATCACGCCCATACTACTAATATCGACATCGCTGGGCGGTTCTTCTGGCGTAGGCAAGTTCTCAAGCACCTCGACCAGCGTGGACGCGTAAACACGATGCGCCTGCAGATATTCCGCGCTGATCCCCTTCTGATACTCCGCTTGATAGAGACGGGCGTGTTCATTCCAGCTGTCCTGGGCGTCCACTCGTGCCAGCCAGCCGGACGTGTAGAGCCCCGATGCCGCGGCAGGAGTGCAGTACGGGTCCGGGAGGTACGGACGCAGCGACTGCTTGATCGTGCTGGTGTAGTGACGACCCTGGACCTGGTGCTCCGGGATCGCGCGCGCGAAGTTGGCGGCCGCTAGACTGGCGTGCACGGCGGCCGTGATGCCCACTCCGCGCGCTTTGGCGGCTGATATGGCGGCGGATGTTGTCGCGGGGGAGAACGTTAACTCGGCGGCGCGCGTGCCGGCTGGAGGGGTGGAGTTGTCTCCCGTGTAGGGAACTCCGATGGCGCCTGTCGCGAGGGCAAATGTGCCGACGGCTTCGTGGGCGATGCCTTTCTGCGACGGCGTAGCGTCAAGGGGCATGTTGCCGGCTTCTTCGACTGGGGGAGCGAGTCGAGAGATTTCGGACCCCCAGGGGAAGGAATCGAATGGGTCGGCGAGGGTGGAGGACAAAAGGGTGTCTGCGTGCGATGCCATCAGCTGAACTAGCTGGCCTAAAAGAAGCAGGCCTCCGACTCCGTCCATGCGCCAGTGTGCACTGTGCAGAAGCAGCTGGCTCGACTGGGGGATGTAGTAGAGGCGGGCGTCCGGGGCTGGGGCGATAGTGCGGATGACCTCGTCGGCGGACTGGACGTCGCTCACAACGACGAAGGTCTCAGAGGCCCATTGGCGAAGAGCGTCGTCCGAGTCGGGGACATTGTAGATGACGTTGGCGTTGGAGGCGTCCGGATGGGCGGCTAGACTGGGGTGCTGGAAGCGCAGATGGCACCAGGAGTAGCGGATGAGGTTGGAGAGGTCGGACGACGACAAGGCTGTGTATGCGCCGCGAGGACCAACAGTCGCCGTGTAGTTGACGGCCCAGTGTTCGCGGCCGAGAGGATGGCCGGGGTCACTGACGAGCTTGATGAAGACCTCGTTGGGGCCAAGAGGCCGCGTGAAGGTGTGCGGTGCGTTGTCGACAGCAGTCCACGGCATGGTTGCGATGCAAGTGCTCTATTCTTGCCTTTCCCTTTGCCTGTTCCTTGTGGTCAATGCAGGACAGACACCTTAGTTTAGGCCGTTTGTCCTGGCAGTGGATATAAATAAGGGTTGCGACCATGGATTAATGGAATTCATCCACGCTGGTACAGGCTGGTTTGGGGGCCAAAACCCGGGATCTCCGGCTGTGTTAGTGGCGATCGAGAGGCTTGTGAGTACAGAGGATGGGTTCTGAGTCAGACCGAGCATGTTCCGAGTTCCGACGTTGTTGGTGTTAGTTAGTTGGTAGGTGGATCGGCGATGCAAGGATCGGGAAGATGGACTGCTTGCCTCCACTCAAAGCCCTAATTTCCGTATATTAGCCTACATTAGAACGGGGTATATACTTACTTACTGCAGTGGATAGTTAAGTACTCTGTACTCCGTAGAGCACCGAACAATGATCGGCACGCCTCTAACTATATGCAGCATCCATTGGCAATTGCAAACGTGTCTAACATCCTGTCTCACCCACTGACGGCTACTCTATACCTCACTATAGTAATAATAATACTAGTACAATACCATAATGACCACCACAGCCTCGCTGCAAGGTACCCCACATCAAACCCCCTCAGCTCTCGAGTACTCTGTACGAATCTACCGAGTAGGTAGAAAAGAAACGAGAAGTCACCCTAGTAAACACAGAGCAGAGCCCATCTGCCGTGACCTGGCCCATGGAGGTCCAAGGCGTCGCTCTCGTTCTCGGTGCCGGTACTTTCACTCTCAGCCTCGCGCTCATTAATCCATGTCGCCAAACTGACCGTTGCATGCAACTGTCCTCTAGGAAGCGGCATCGGCCGCGCTGCTGCGTACAGTCTAGCCTCGCAGGGCCTCACCCCCCTTGTCTGCGCCGACATCGATCTCCCTCGGGCCAGGGACACCGCGGCATCGAGCAAAAAGGTCGCCCAGAGAGGAGGCTACCAGGCACACGCGTATTCTGTCGGCGCCCGCCAGGGAAGGCAAGTCCACGAGCTGGTGGAGAACGTCGAGACTGTATGCCCGGATTGATATCTGCGCGACGACGGCTGGTGTAAGTCCTGTATTTTTGTTAGAACCCTGTCCCTTATCCGCGGGAGATAAATCTGACCATCGGCGAAGATCCCCGCTGCCAACCAGACCCCAATCAGCGACATGACCCTAGAGACATACCGGAGCATGGACGAGGTGCATAACATCGGATGCTTCCTAGTCCTCCGTGAAGTCCTGCGCGCCAGGGCCGACCAGGAGCCGGTTGCTACACGCCGAGGGCCTCCCTCGCGCGGCTCAATCGTTCTAGTCACGTCGTTGGGCTCCGCGCTTATCAATATTTTGGCATTTGCTAAAATGGAAAAGGATCTGTATGCTATAAGCGCCAAGGTAGACGCACAAGGCGTTTCATGCTCCTGCGAATGTTGCTGGTATCGTAACAGCTGTGGGCGACAACGTTTCCGAGTTCAAGACTGGTGATCGTGTGGTTGCCATGGCCCCGGGACATTTCGCAACTGTCGAGCGCTTCCCCTATTGGGCAGTGTGTAAACTGAACGATGATGATGATTTTACGGTAAGTAATCGAGACTCGATGTGAAGTAAGAAGCTAATTCATGTAGACGGCTTCCACAATTCCAATTGTTTTATCTACGGTCACCTATGGATTGAAGTATAGGGCCAAGCTACAGCCCGGAGAGGTGAGCCCTTTTCTTTTGTTGGCATGAGCTGGGCTGATTCATTAGACTATTCTCATTCATTCTGCTACTGGAGGTATTGGTATTACGGCTATCCAATACGTAAAGCACCTTGGAGCTGAGGTGAGATGAATTTGGAGCAAAAGACATAATCAAGAGTGGATTGCTAATGTGGATAGATCTATGCCACCGTCGGAAATGAATCGCAAAAGTCATTCTTGGTTGACAATTACGATCTCGATCCAGTACATATCTTTTGTTCGCGCGACTCATCTTTCCTCCCTGCCATCATGGAAGCAACCTCTGGCCAGGGTGTTGATGGCGTCTTGAATTCTCTCACTGGCGATCTTCTGCATAGCAGTTTCCAAGCATGTGCTGATTTTGGCCGGTTCATTGAGATCGGAAAACGTGATATCCTTGACCACGGTGCCCTGCACATTTCCACGCTCGGCCGTAATGTCTCATTCATGGCATTCGACCTGTCCAATATCTACCTTTCCAAGAGGCCAGCGCATCATAAACTTTGGAAGACGCTGATTAAAGAGAGTCTGGATCTCATTCAGTCCAAGACCTGTGAGCCGTGCTTGCCAACCAAGACGTTTGACGCGTCAGACATTACCGATGCCTTTAGGCACTTTTCCCTTGGGACACTTGGGCAAAGTAACCGTGTCTTCACAGGATACGAACACGAAGATCAAGGTTATCCCGACAAAGTACGAAACCGCCTTCAGTGCCCAAAAGTGCTACCTGATGATCGGATGTCTCGGTGGCCTTGGCCGCAGCTTGTCCAAGTAGATGATGTCCTGCGGTGCTCGACGGTTCATCTTCCTTGGTCGGTCTGGTGCCAATAAACCCCAGGCGAACGACATGGTCGAAGACTTGCGTGCCCAAGGAGCCGAAGTTACCATCATCCGGGGCGATGCTTGTGAGTACGAGGATGTGGAACGGGCAATCGAAGCAGCAAACTACCCCATTGGAGGTGTGACCCAAGCCGCCATGGCACCCAGCAAAGCTCTCTGGAGCGACATGCCCCATCGTGCATGGCACACGCCTCTAGGTCCGAAGGTGCAAGGCACATGGAACCTTCACAACGCACTACGCCAGGGCCGGGACTCCCAGCTCGACTTTTTCGTCATGACATCGTCCATCTCCGGGACCGTCGGCACCGCGACAGAAACTACTGCGCCGCAAACTCCTTTCTTGACGCGTTCGCCCGCTATCGCAATCGCCTCGGCCTCCAAGAACAGCGTGACCGCGGCTTCGAAGGCGACAACCACGTCTTCGCCGACCCGCGAGCCGCCCTATTCACCGCATCCTTCGTGCGCCGCTCAGCAGGTGAGTCCAACAATGCTGGAAACACAAGCAGTTCTCAACTCCCCGCGGAAATCATCCGCGGGCTCCGCGACGACCGCGCCTCTATGTTTGATGCGCTCCGCGGCGTCATATCGAAGAAGATTCCCAATTTGACCCTTCTCCTGGAGGGAAAGCTGGGTGCGGACACGCCGCTCGGCCAGTTCGGGTTGGATTCGATGCTGGCGGCGGAGTTCCGCACGTTCGTGTTCCGGGCGTTGGACGTTGGTGTGCCGTTTGTGGTGCTGCTGAAGAGGGACACGACGGTTAATTTGTTGGTGGAGATGATTTCGCAGGGCCTGGAGGGTGCTTGGGCTAGAGTTGGGTAGTTATCTTTGAGGGTCTAGATTTGGTTTAGGTATATAGCTAGGTAAGGAGGTATTGTGTGGTCTGCCAGAGGTAGACTCGACTACCTTACTATTGGTCAGAATAAAGTATGCTTACTTGTGGAATCAGGAGTCTGAGTGTTATCCTATGGTAGCATGGGCATCTACCAAATGACTTATAAGGATCTATCTTGAAGCAAAGGCTATCAGTACCCCTATGCACAGGGCTTCATTTGCCCGAGTTCTTCTGTTTGCCAAACATCAGGGTAGATATCTTTGAGCGTGTTTGTGATAATCCACATAGTGTTATCCGATGTTAGAGCGCTTCGTCCTCTAGCTCCGAGAGTGATGCCAGATTTAGCTACCCCAAACAAGGTTTGGTCTTCCCGTTCGATAATGGAGGACACCGGGTATAGCCTCGATATCCATAGGATCACCGCATTTGATGCCAGTACCATGGGCCCTTCGGTTGTTAGCATCCTTCGCATCGCTCGGCGACTTGCCAGTCGGCTCCTTGGTGAATGCGGTGCTTGTTTTCATAGATCCAAATTCGGTCACAAGTGCAGGGGCCGAGGTGATCAGTGGAGCGGGAGGAGACTCTGCGTTTTTGGCCTGCTGGGTCAATAGTTTTCGCCAGTGACAACGGAATTAAATACTCGGAGATTGGATCCTCAGTACCTTCTTATCTCTTCGCAGAGCCATGGTGACCGATATGTGAGCAATTTCCGAGGAAGGAGTGTGAACGTGGTGGAACCGCGTTGGATCAGTCGGATGTAGTAGAGTCGGAGTCAGATGAAGAAGAGCTAGACGAGTCGCTCTCACTGTTAGAAGACTAACTGGACGAGGAATCTGATGAAAAATTGGAGGAGGATTTGGACGACGAGAGCTTGGCATTCTTGGACTCAGGAGCTTCGTCCGAGCCGGATCCGGAAGAAGACGAATCCGATTCACTTCGTTCCTTGCTATTTAGAACCTAGCAGTAGAAGGCACAATGGCCGCCTTACTATTATCGTCATTATCGGCTTCACCACTCTCGGAGCTAGAGGACGAGGAAGACGAAGAGCTCTGGCGGGTTTCTTGGACTGGGACTTAGGCGCCAACATCAGACCACAGTTTGCATGCTCTGTAGTCATACTGGATACAGACAAGTAAGTAGCTAGCTCTGGCATCACAACAAATACTAAAAGATATGCCACCCTGAGGCTCCTGTGTAAACAAAGCAATGGAAATTTAGATGACTATTTACAAGACTCGGGCAGATGACCCCCTGTGGATATGGGCTTGACCAACACCAGCAACCACCTTGCATGTTAACAAAGAGAATCTAATGGGGAAGATTCAGAAAACAGGCATGACGTGGTGATGTGATGATAGAGGAAGGGGAAAAGATCAGGGTCCAGGTCTCAGAATAGCAGAGCAAGACAGATAAGTCCCTCCCAGAGCCGGAGGCTCGGTGGTACTTTCTTAACTCTGTATCACGACATGTTTCATCACAGTCCAGGTAATAGAAAAGAACAGGTTGGGAGAAGGAAGAAAGAAAAGGGAGAAGCAGGTCCGGTCGATCGGGTTTACAAAGGGTTCCGCAGTCACATGGTGTTGATATATATATATATATATATGACACGCCCGCCAGGCAACAGCCTATCTACCTTGTTGAGAAGGACCGGTAACTGTATATACTGTAAAAACTCCCCAAATACAGTGGACAAATCAAACAGCAAAAAGTACCATGTAACAGAACTACACCCGCTCACAGAGCTCCTAGAATTGTGTCAAGCTGTCCCATCCAGTTCCTGTAGTCGGTGGTACTCGGTGGTGTGCAATGTTGGGGTGCGATCAATCGATACGGCCTTCTCGATATGCTCGACAATCGGGGTCGCTAGGTATGAAGAAAGACAGACGATACCGGTCTATCAAGATCATGTGGGTAATCATGGTGCTAAGTAGGGAGTCCGGATGAAGGATTGCTTGAGAACGTAGGAAGTATTGATATAAACGCCTTAATCTTCAAAGCCGTTGCTTGCCTCCATGGCAAGCTCCGATATGTAATGCACTCCCCAAATGAGCAAGTTGTGTTACAGGCTGTAGTAGACGCCTCTCTCGATAATGGATGGCCTAATGTAGAAGTGTTTAGAATTTACACCACCCTTCGAGAGGGGGAAGGCGCAATAGGGCTACGCGTATCTGTACCTCCCCATCCGATGCTCTTTCTATATCCGAAGTTCTGGCAGTAATCAGGGACGGACCCAACAGGCGGAGCTTTGTTTTATAAACAAGTCAAAGGGCTCTCAGCCATTTTGACTGCTAGATCCTAATCTCGTTGCTGATCAGGGCTTGACTCTCGTCTCCCATTACTGGAAAACTCTTGGGAAGGAAATTGCAATCTTGTTCTTAGAAGGCATTCCTCCCAGTTCGCCCCGACGATGAGATAAAAAGAACAGGGTCCAGGACTCAGAATAGCAAAGCAAGATAGATATGTCTCTCCCAGAGCCGGAGATTCGGTGGTGGTACATTCTCTGCTCTTTATCGCAGCACTTTAGTTCATCACAGTTCATGCAAATGAAAAGAGCAGGGGTGGAGAAGGAAGGAAGGAAATGGGAGAAGGAAGCCCGGATTTCTCAATCAATTGATCAATCTAAATTCAAATTACCTGAGCCAGATCATCCGTGAAAGCAACGGGCTGCACAGGCGCTTTGCAGAATGAAGGAAAATGTCGTGTATTTAGAGACACAAAACCCGTTTTGCCAGGAAGTGAATGACGATTATATCTATGCGACAGGGTAGATTTCGTATAGCATTTATAGCTAGTGTGTGACAATAATTGAGGCAGCGTTATCATCTTAGTTTCTGCATATAATCACTCGGTTGGAAATCTGAGATAAGCATAGACATTGCACATTTTGTAGTCATGAAATAGACGTGCTCTAACAAATACATAAATTGACACTTGATATCTTTTGTCCCGGCCACATGCTTAAAGAAAGCCAGGCGATCAGTCATACGAAAGCCACAGCGAGACGGAAACTAGTAATCCAGAAGCGCCCAAGTCTGCTCATCCACCGTCGGAAAGATCAGGCCCGCCGTCAACAGCTCGTCCCCAGCGCTCGCCACATCCGGCATAGGCAGACCCAGCTTGGCCGCGATCATCTGGACATGCAAGCCCTCGTTGTTCTGCGGCTCCGTCTTGAGCAGGTTATACACCCTACGCGCCGCAGCCGTCATGGCAGGCAGCGCGCGGTTCTCACCCGCTGGGTAATCATCCACACCCCCCATCGAGGCATCCCCAGCGCCAGCGCCAGCACCCGATTCACCACCCGCAGCACCCCCACCGCCGGGTGGACCCCTCGTAAAGAACAGATGCACCGCGGCTGCCTCTAGCAGATGACAATGCAGCTCGTTGATATCCGTGACGGGACGGACGGAATGCGCGCCCACAAACCGCTTATTCCCGAAGGCCTTCAGCTTGCCATAGACCTTGGCGTAGCCGTTCAGCTCGACCTGGTCCTTGCCGGGCTTGCCGAGGCCTTTGGTGCCGTCGTCCGTGTCCATGTTGTCGGCTGTCGTGGAGTCGATCCACTGCTTTGCTTCGATCTCGCCGGTGCCGTCGTCGATCTTGTATGTGACGTTTGTGCTCTGCGAGCTGATGTTGCGCACCTGGCCGATGAAGCACAGGCTGGAGACGTCGGCGCCGTCGATCTGGTAGTTGGCTTCGGGGTAGGGTTGCGAGGCATCGAGTGCTTGTTTGACGGTTACAGGGCGGAGGGTGGTGTTGTTGAAGTCGCCCTAGGAAAGAGAGTTTAGCAGGTGTATTGATTTTGGGCCTGGATGCAGAGAGGGAGAGAGGGCGTACCTTTCCACCTGACGGGCTGTTCGTTTCGCCGGGCATGAAGCCGCCTCCAGCACCGCCGCCGCCGTATTGCGAGTTACCGTAGCTGTTGTAGTTATCTGGATGCAGGACAAGTATTAGCGAGAGGCGTAAGGAATCGGAGTTTTGGTGGAGATTGTTGGGAGGTGGGAGACAGAAAGTGGAATGAAATGAAATCTCACCCATGATGAACGATCAGGTATATGTTGGGATATTGTGTGTGATGACAACTCCGGTGCAGTGAATGCAGAACCGTGAAAGGAAGCAAATCGATCACTCGCTGTCCGTCCATTTTACCGCTTCGGGACGTGTTGGACGCGTCGCGGGGAACAGTATGTTTGCTTCGTTTGCTCTGTTTGGTGTGTTTGTTGGGTTTACCATGTTTGCCCCGGGACTCGGAGCAGAGTTGATCCGGTATCCTTCACCGCCTTGGGACTTTTTTTTCTTACGGAGAAAAAAAGTCGAGGCCAAGACGAAGAGTGGAAGATAACAAAACTTCGAATCAGTTCGATTTTCGACTGATTTCAATTCAGTCAATATGCCTGCTCGAGAGGCGTCTCCGGCTATGTCGGAGAACGAGTTCGACATTACGAACGCCCTGTTCCAAAATGATAGCGATTCCGACAACGAGCATCAGTCTGCGAAACCCTCCAAGCGGCCAAAGGCGGCTCCGGCGCAGGACCTGGATTTTCTCGGAGGAGCTGCCGACGAGGATGACGAGGATAGCGACGAGGCGTTTATCGCCGAGAAGCAGGCGTCTGCGAACCGAAAGGCGTCGAATCTCAAGGGTCGCACGGTGAAGAAGGGTGGTGGATTCCAGGCCATGGGATTGAACGCAAACCTGCTGAAGGCGATTACTCGGAAAGGTTTCTCGGTGCCGACGCCCATTCAGCGCAAGACTATCCCCGTGATCATGGATGACCAGGACGTCGTCGGTATGGCTCGAACAGGATCCGGAAAGACCGCTGCATTCGTGATCCCGATGATTGAGAAGTTGAAGGCGCATAGCACCAAGATCGGCGCGCGAGGATTGATCATGTCGCCGTCTCGAGAGTTGGCGTTGCAGACGCTGAAGGTCGTCAAGGAGCTAAGCAAAGGAACGGATTTGAAGTGCGTTCTTCTGGTCGGAGGTGATAGTCTGGAGGAACAGTTTGGAATGATGGCCGGAAACCCGGACATTGTGATCGCGACTCCCGGACGATTCTTGCATCTGAAGGTGGAGATGGAGCTCGACCTGTCTAGTGTGCGCTACGTGGTGTTCGACGAGGCCGATCGATTGTTCGAGATGGGTTTCGCTGCGCAGTTGACCGAAATTCTGCACGGTCTGCCTCATAATCGCCAGACTCTGCTGTTCTCTGCCACGCTGCCTAAGTCGCTGGTGGAATTTGCCCGGGCTGGCTTGCAGGAGCCTACCCTGATCCGTCTGGACACGGAGAGCAAGATATCTCCTGACTTGCAGAATGCTTTCTTTTCAGTGAAGTCCGCAGATAAGGAAGGAGCCCTGCTTTACGTCCTTCATGAGGTTATCAAGATGCCGGTGGGCCCAACCGGAGTGGCCGAGAAGATTTACGAAGATAAGAAGGACCCTAAGAACTTTAAGAAACGAAAGAGACCCGACATCGGAAAGTCCATCTACAAAGAGTCCCCGACGAAGCACTCGACGATTATCTTCGCGGCGACGAAACATCACGTCGATTTCCTCTACTCTCTTCTACGCGAGGCCGGATTTGCTACATCTTACGCCTACGGCTCCCTCGACCAGACTGCTCGGAAGATCCAGGTGCAGAACTTTCGCACGGGTGTCTCCAACATCCTGGTTGTCACAGATGTCGCAGCCCGAGGTATCGATATTCCCATTCTCGCCAACGTCATCAACTACGATTTCCCCTCCCAGCCCAAGATCTTCGTCCATCGTGTTGGTCGAACGGCTCGTGCCGGGCAGAAGGGATGGAGTTACAGCCTGGTTCGCGACGCCGACGCGCCGTATCTTCTGGACCTGCAGCTTTTCCTCGGGAGACGGCTGGTGGTTGGGCGCGAGCACGGCGATCAAGTCAACCTCGCCGAAGACGTTGTGGTCGGCTGCATGCCCCGAGACGCTCTATCGCAGCGCTGCGAGTGGGTCACCAGAGTTTTGGATGACGATGCGGACGTCGCGGCGCAGCGTGTGGTCGCCGCCAAGGGAGAGAAGCTTTACATGCGGACTCGCAACGCCGCTTCGCTGGAGAGTGCCAAGCGGTCCAAGCAGGTTGTCTCCTCCGAGGGCTGGTCCCAGCTTCACCCTCTCTTCAACGAACCGGAGAACAACATGGAAGCGGAGCGCGAAAAGATGTTGGCGGTTATCGGAGGCTTCCGGCCGCAGGAGACGATCTTCGAGGCGAATAGCCGACGCAACGGCAAGCACGAGAGCGAGGAGGCCATCGAAACAATTAAGAGAGTTCGGACTACGCTCGACTCGAAGAAGAAGAAACGGTCGCCCGCCGACGGACAGTCCGAGTTTGTGGAAGAAGCCGCGACGGCTGGCGGCAACGGCGCCGAAACGAACGGTGATGATGGTGAACAGGGAAGTGGTGCCGTGTTCGATGAGGACGGCGAGGACAAAGGCCAGGGCCCGGCTGACAACATGTCTCTGGCGTCCGAGTCCGACCTGGAAGTGACGTTCTCGTCCTATTCGCAGCCCAACAGCAAGAAGAAGGATACGACGGCGACGTTCCAGAACCCAGAATATTTCATGTCCTACACGCCCAACAGCACCAACTTGGCCGAAGATCGGGCCTACGGTGTACACACCGGCACAAATGTCAACTTCACGCAGGCATCCCGCGGTGCGGCCATGGACCTGCTCGGCGACGAGGGCGGGCGCGGATTTGCCGAACCTCGCACGCAGGTGCGCTGGGACAAGCGACACAAGAAGTACGTGTCACGACAAAACGACGAGGACGGATCCAAGGGCACGCACCTGGTTCGCGGCGAGAGTGGCGCCAAAATCGCGGCCAGTTTCCGCAGCGGCCGATTCGACGCCTGGAAGAGAGGCAAGCGCCTCGGCCGCATGCCGCGGGTGGGTGAGGCAGAGACCCCCGGCCTGGGCGCCGACCTGCACTCGGCGATGCACGGGCGACACTGGAAGCACAAGAAGGAGCAGGCTCCTAAGCGGGCAGACCCTCTGCGTGCGGATTACGGCCGGATGAAGAAGAAGGGCGAGGCCGCGCGGGAGCGACATCTGTCCAAGGCTGGTGGTGCGGCGGCCAGCGGTAAGAGCGAGATCAGGAATACAGACGACATCCGGTTAGCGCGGAAGCAGAAGCAGAAGCGAAGGGAGAAGAATGCCCGGCCGTCGAAGAAGAGATAGACATCCTCTGGATGCGGATGGGAGATCTTGGTTTAATGTACATATTGATACCATTCTGTTATACGAGACCGAGCATCAATGCTAGGTGGAAATACCTATCTTCAAAAGTTCAACGTCCAAACCCTCCAGCATGCCTAAACTTACAAGTAGGGCCCAAACACGTATTCATCCAAACAATGGAATCATCAAACATAAACATAAACAAATCCAGATAATCAACACTCCTCAAATGCCAATCGCAAAACACGAGAACCAACCGGTACATTTCCAGACCGCCATTAGCCATGAGCATAGGTAGGTGCTACAGGCAGGTAGTAATTAACAACAGCTAAAAAAAGAAAAGAAAAGAAAAACAAACAAATAAAACCCACTCCAAAAGCAAACCATGCGTCAAGAAATAAAAATAAATAAACATCAAAACAATCAATCAGGCCATGCGCATGCATCCTGTGGAAGGATGGATATGACATCGATATCGATACTGATACCAAATGCTAGGTATTCTCCGCCACAACGGAGATCACCTTACATATGGACGTAGGCATTATTATTATGGTACGGGGGGAGATCCACTGGCAACGTACGTATGTAAGCAAGCAAGCAAGTAGTTAACTATGTAAAACAAGGACGAATCGGATCCAATTCAATAACAGACATGTCACATTGCCGCATCACATCGTATCACGTCCTTATTGGGCTAGGTGCAGATAAGCACTCCGTAGCTACGCATGTATTTGTGTACTTTGATGGTTGGGTTTGGGGGCAGGATTACCTACAGATTAAAGTGCGGTGGAGTTTTCTTTGTTTGTTGTGTACAGTACTTTCTACGATAACCTAGGGGTAGACAGTTTGCTTGGCTGAATTCGTATCCACACAAAGAACCTGTGTACGCACTACGGACTCCGTCCTCCGTCGGAAGCGTAAACTTACTTGCAGATTGTTCGTTTCTTGGCTCCGATCTAGTCCCAAGACTATTGGATGTGCGGACTGGAAAATGTGATGTGATGTGGATTGTGGCTTTGGCTTGTTGGCTTGTTTGCTGGGTACTTCGGTAGTAGGTAGTAGGTAGTAGGTATTAGGTATTAGGTAGGTAGGTAGGTAGGTACCTGGTTGAATCACGTACAGCATGTATGTATGTATGTGCATACGGATTGATTTACTGGTAGGTAGTAAGAAGTAGAGACTGATTACTGGCTGGGATACTGTACTTACTAACTTGGCTTGGGGGGGTTATGAGTAGGCAGTTTGTCTGGATTGTAAATATGATAGGAGCTGCATTCTAGGGTTTACTTTTATTTTGTGACGTAAAGTAGCTGGTGTCAAGGGAATACCCACTAAGGTAAGTGGTACAAGTTTGCCTACCGTTGCCTTAAAGGCATCTATTATCGAGAGATCACTTCACCCACCCCCAAGAAGAATTAGGATTAAGTTGCATAAAGCCGGAGAGGGTCGGGATCGGGATCGACGGCATGGTTTGGACTTAGCATTCTGCCGGCGTGTGGGTTCGTTGAATTATTATGAATAGCTAACGTATTTCACATGGCAAAAAGCTAATATTAATGCTAATTTACTTTCCATATGCCATGTCTTAAATTCAATAGGAATTGCGCAGTGCTCACACTCAAGCATTTGAGTTACAGTATGTCGCTGTAGAGTGAGGTTGCCTACCTAGAGGCAGGTTGCACCAAGTACAGTACGCCAGGTAGGACAGCAGGGGGTGCTCCACAGCCGGGAATACAACAAACAATCCCGCCACGGGGTTTATTGATTCGTACTGGGTGACTAGCTGGTGACTAGTTACTGGTCTCTTGGCGCCTCGGGACTTTCCCCTCTCTGCTGCGTACTGAGTCCGTAGATATTCTAGGGGACAAGTATCTATTTACATATACAGCGCTGCATGTAGCTTAGTACGGAATGCTAGCTGAGGTAATAGCTCCCTGTAGGGAGAGAGTATACTTCTGGATGTTAATTTGGATAGGCATACTTTGGACGGCCCTATGTAAAATGGCCAAGAGTCACTATACGGAGGATTTGATTCTTGCCGGGCAATGCCCATGGCTAATTCCTCGGGAAGATATAGGACATATCTCCCTAATAATTGAGTAACCCCTTCCATCCGAGGCTCCGGGTATAGTTCCGCGACGAAAGGGGGTTTTTCACTATTGTTCCATTGCGGACCGTTCCGAGGGAAATATTGGTTTCACTTACTTTGGTTGCCCGTTTCTGTGGATACTTTTTCCGTTTCCGTGGCTGAGGCTATGTAGTCGAGAGAGTGTGGGACGGGAAGAAAGGAAGAAAAGAAAGCAAGAACGGCCTTCATAATGGGCATTATGGCAATAAAGACTTTATTGCCACACTTGCAGAAACCTTGATACTGGTCACATCCTCACCGACACTCGGGCGAACGCACCTTAGGACCTCAATTCCGGTAAATTTAACTGAAAGTCTCAAATGCAGATGACGGATCATTCGTTCATCCCTTGTTGATTGACTGAGTTCAACGGCTCCCGCTTTTTGCGTTGGATGCTTCGGTCGTTTGGACAAGAGCAACTAACTTTCTGCGTACAAATGACCGTTTGCACTTACAGAACAAGCAGCCGGTCGATCTGGGTTGCTCCCAAGGCAGCGTCGGCTGAAATCAATGAAGTACGACTTTACTACATGGGCGGGGTTTTTTTAATTATTTTTTTATCTCTCGATTTTGACGCGCCACCCTCGCGTAAGCAGTCGTGGTAAGCAGGCAGGAAGACAAGTCAGTCAGTCCTTGTTCTGCCTTCCCGATTGCATGGGAAACTATTGGTAGAGGGTCGGCTTGGTCTTGTCGTCGCTGCAGCCGCAAGAACCGGCATTCCCAACCTTCTGGGCCGTCACGAGGAAGATCCGAAGACCGAACATGTATGGCCAATATGCACCGTAAATAGGCGATGGGTGGAGTGTCCAGAGCCTAGATCAGGATGGGCAACTGGTCGAAAGTAAGGGAAAAATAATTGAGTGGTGGTTAGTGTGGTTTACCCTGCGTGCTCTTGAACTTTCCTTTGTGTTTTCTATCTCTCTTTCTCGTCATCTTTCCATCCGACAGGTATCATTTCGTCCGAGGAGAAATGAAGCCCGGGTCAGGATCATCGGATGGAGATCCATGTCAGCGCATTCGAGGATCGTGCGATTTCATCGTCCGCTGGCGACGAGAGGTTTCGGCCATTGGCTGTTTTCTTCCGGGTCAGTCGTCATGCGAGATGAACGGATAGGAAATGGCCCTTTTCTCTCTGGTCTCTTGCGCCGCTTGCTTTTCCTCTGGGAGCGGGTGCCCAATCGCTCTGATCCTTTCCTCCTCATCCATCCCGGCTTACGTGGAATGCCACCTGGATCAGTGCAGTTTGAGTTTAGGCAGTCGCGACGCAAGACCAATGTGCTGGAGAGCGCAGACCTCCATGGAGAATTAGAGCGTATGATATCTAGACAGGCTTAGCAAGTTCCTCGTGACGGCGTTTTGTTCTCAGGAGTTGGAAGTTTTGAAAGAAATACAGGGAGTAAATTTGCAAAACAGTCCCAAACAGTAGTAGACAGAGGTGTAACAATGAAGCCCAGACAAGTTCTTGACCATCTGAGCAGGCTATATAGAAAATAATAGCCAGAAAAAAAAATCAATTACTGGAGGTGTCATGGCGTCCCTAGGAGACAACAAGTATTCTAGTATCCATTGGCCAAGAAACAATAATTAATTACCAGCGGCGACTGGAAAGAGAGGGGGATACTCCGTGGAATAGGGAATAGGGGGAAAGGGGGAGAGGATATGGCTCGGGAAGCACATACCGCAGTACTCGTGATCTTCCAAACCCCCGGTTCACATGCTTCGCACCACTTCTGAGAGCCTGCCTGTGTACTCCGTACAGTCAGACACTGCCGTATTCTGTGTACAGATACACACCGTAGAGCCCTTCCAAGTCATAGTCGGGAGGACCCTTTTCGGAAGATTATCTCGTGTCGCCCACGCACTGGGACGTACCGCATCAAGTGCCACGGAACAACGAACAACGAATGTGCTACAAAATGGGGGCGATACTTCCCTAATTCCGTCCTGACCGGCGAATTTCCTGGCGGGCCTCTCGCGTCTAGTCCCTTGTCATAGCTGTTTTTTTCTGTTTGCTTCCAGACTCGCCCGTCGAGGAGAATATTGACAATCAGGGGCAGTGGACGGGGAAAAAGCACAGACAGCGGACAGACCAGGACCAGGGCCAGAGGAGAAGGAGAAGAAGACAGGAACAGACGGAGACAGAGGAATTGTCCGGCGGGATCCATGTCGGGAGCCCATGGCATGATCGAGGAGATTAAAATGGCGGCCTCAATAGCGGAGGATGGAACTGATAGTCGCTCGTCTCGATCGGGAAGTCGCCTTGAGCCTCGCCCGGGAGTGACAAATACATCTGTGCGCTAGTCCCGAGGGGGTCTAGCGCGGATCGCCCGGGGTCACGGGGTCGCCGGGGTTCCTCGTCGCGCTCCGTCGCTTTTGTCGCTTTCTTCGTCAACCGCCCAGGTCTCGCGTGTCTGGCCGTGCCTGGGTGACACCGCAGCCAGATCATGTTGACTGACTCCTTGGGTCGTATGGTATTACCCTGCATGCCTTTCTTTTTTCACCTCCATCTTCTTCACTTCTCCCAGAGTGCTTCTACAGACTACATACTCTGTACTCTGTACGGAATAGGATGCAATCAACCCTGTCCTGGCTCTGGCTCTGGTTCTTGTCCTTTCTTGGGGGAGGGAACAAAAGGAGCCCAGCGACGGAGCTAATGGGTCTTTGGACCGGGTGGCTCGAACTATTGGCCCTCGTCGGCCCCTAAGAGGCAGATCGTGCTGATGTCTTCCGCTCCGGCCTGCATGAACCGCTTACTTTGGCTAGGACTAAGAGCAAGTCAAAACAACCCTCTCCTTTAGGGCCCGACAAAGTAAATCCTCTGGTCCCCTTGCTGTTGCTGGTCCCCGCGTTCCACAACTCCTCGGCCTATCCAATTTCCTTTTTCTTTTCTCTTGGGCATTTTTCCACGTTCAAGGCTGAGAAACCGACTACGACACGGACACGACACGACACGACGGGCTTGTCACAGTTTGTTGGTTCCCTTGTTCGTTGCTGTCTTGTCTCGATTATCCTTTTCCTTGTTCCCTTGTTTCGGTTTGTACCTCGTACCCGCTCGTTGTCTCCCTTTTTTTTGAATTTCTTTTCTTCTCTCTGGCGTGTCGCCCCCTCCCCCCCCACACACCACGTCTTTGATCTCGTAAAATTGAATCCAGAGAGGAGGGTGATCAACCAGAATTGACGGAACAATGAGCCAAGAAGGTGGACAGCTCAGAGAATTCCCCGACGTAACTCAAGTTTGGATCTTCCCCTTTCGGTCCAGGATCACGACTCGGCCGGTTTGTACCGACCGGATGAAAACAACTCATATGGGATCTTCGAATGGGAAATTGACACCCGAAAAGAACCCCAAAAAATACTAAGAAAAAAGAAAGATCATCATCTATGTATCAACGTTCCAGGTCCTGCATTTGCATCCCTTAAAACAACCGCTGTTAATCCGCCGTCAATAGCATCCGGTGGATCCGCCGGTCTCTCTTATCAGACGGGCCATTATTACTGACGGGTGGGTGGATAATAGCCCATGATGTTCGCAAATTGTCCGGGGCTCAGGTGACCGGCCTAGACTGATGTTTGTTCCACTGTTCAGGGCGCTGCTTGCTGCAGCCACATCTTGATCGAAAAGTAATACTACTTACGGAGTACACGGCACTTGGTCCCTCACTTCGACCGGACATTAAGGACATGTGTCGAGGTATCTCAAAGGCTTGACCGTCTTACCATGCACAGTCGGTCGGGATCGTATTTGCAAGACATTGGTCGTATGCCCAGACCTCGACTTGCTGGCCTGCTCTACGTAGTGCGCGCGGCACGGCTGTCGTCGTCCATGGCGGCGACCATGATGAAAACGAAGTCATGATGTTTGACAGTGATCGTCTCCTAACGGTCAGCTCAATAGATCTCCAGTCTCCTTATTTTAAAGTTAAACATACGATCACGCGAGCCAGGTGGGCTGCAAGTGCCATCCGACATGGATTATCGCCGTCTACTTCCTTTTCCGTGTCAGGGAAAGGGGCAGAAAACAAAAAATAAAATAAAAATATTCTCGCGTCAAACAGCATAGAAAAAGAAAAGAAAGAAAGGAAGAAAAAAGAAAAACAAGAAAGAAAAGAAACACCCCCTGACGGACGAGGAGGAGGAGGAGGAGGCCATTCTCCCCAAGACTCTGCTCGCCTTATTTCGAAGTACCGACGTCTTCCCAGGTTGGATGCCTCCTCCTCCTCCCCAGTCCAGACGCATGCGATGCAAGCGGGACATAATCAGGCTCGCCAATGGATGGATTGGCAGGCGACAACAAAGTACACTTTCACGCTGCCCAGCCGGGTGGGTCCGTCCATCGACTCCAGAGAGCCACTGCGGAGAATTGTTGTCTCTCATTCCCATGCTCGGGGCTATTGGGGCTGGCGTCATCTGTCAAGCACAGTTTCCCGTAAAATCCCCCTCCGCTAAACCACGACGCTTTCCGGCCGGCTGAATTGACAAATGATGTTTGCCATGAGCAGATCATTATATCATCGGCGACTCGTGCGTCTACAGGACCAGTTCGTCGCCGTTCGCAGGAATCGTGGCTGTCCGCCGTAGAGAAGACATCCCATCCGCCATGGATGATCACAGCCACCGTTGCGATTCAGTAGAGGGGCAAAATTCCTATCAGATGCGATGGGTTTCACTATCGTTTCCGGAACAATCAGCGGCCTCGAGGAATCATAAACGAGGTTGCCTTCCGGGGGTATTTTCAGTAGGTAATCGGTATATACGCCAGTCCTGCGCGATCAAGTCCACGATAAAATCCAGAAATACAACTGAAAAAAGGAAAGAGAAAAAAGAAAAAGAATGGCATTCGATCCTTTCATTGGACTCCATCATGCCCAATTATGGGGCAGAACACTGACAATGGCGGAGAAATGAAGAGCATGAAAGAAGAGGATTCGCTGTCTCACGAGCAATGGGGCTTTTTTTTCTCTCTTTTCTTTTTCCTATCCCCCTTTCTCATCTACTTCGAGATTTGCTTTTTCATGCCACTCTTGATCAATATTTTCTGACCTGCTATATGCGTGGACTAATAATTCTGGGACTCCCAAACTGACCGAGATGTCCAGCAGCGAGGGCAAGTCCTCGACCAGTTCCCTGGACGCCGAGCAAATCCCAGGCGGAGACCCGAGACGATCCAGGGTAGTCTGGACTTGGGAAGCTCCGCCCAATCCAGTGGATTGACAAGCTTAAAATCCTGGCTCGCAAAAGCCCCCCAACATCGACACCATTCGGTAGTGCTGGCGGACTATTGGCAATGGGATGCAGCGGGCGGGCGCCGACGTCGATCCGTCGCTCTCGTCTTCGCCTTGCTTGCTCAGCTTAGACCACCATCCTTTGATTTTCTTTTTTATTTTTTCCCTTCTGGTCCTGGTATACGACTGTCTGGTCCTTGCCCTTTTTTTTTTTTTTTTGCCCTTCCAGTCTTACCCCTCTCTTAACCCCTTTGGGACGGTGTCACTGACAGCGATGGCCATTCCTTTTCCCCCATTCTAATGCAAGCCATGGCTGCTTTGTCTCCATGATGGGTGGGAAACTGGAAGAGACAAATGAATGGAGAAGAAGAAAAAAATATCAGCAAAATTCCTCCCCGGGTCAAACAGCTTTGAAGAGTCGAGCTCATTGGACTGGATGCTCCGGAACATGGGAACTATTCGCTCTTCCGATGGAAATTAACTCCCCTAAAAAAAGCCAGCCATGTCCGACACACCTCGGAGGAAGGAGAAAAAAAAATAAATCAATTAAAAAAAAAAAGGGAAATACAGAAATGAGATCTACCCTGATGGAGATCCAAGTCTATCGGCTGCTAGTCTCGCTGGCACTGGCCACACTTTACCCACCTTGGGTGTCCATTCCTTTTGCCGACCTGCTGAAACCTATAAGCCTTGTTCATGGGGCCTGCAGGTCAAAAAAGACCAGGATCCCGAAATCTTCCCCCTCGTTCGACGCTGACGTTCAAAGAAAGTCGATTCCCGGACATCTTAGTGGCATCTCTTTGCGTGCTTGGGGGGGGGGGGACATCATCCCTGGCCGTTGCGTCGAAAACCACACGGAGTACCTGCTACCTAGCGCCTGGCCCAATCTGGGTGGATTGTTTTTTTTCCCTTCTCACGGTGTGCAGGAAAAATAATTATTGGGAGATTATTGTTATCTTTTTACTTTCTGATTTTTCTCTCCGTTGGGGCCAGGAGCGAACCCGTTCGGACTTTTACGCCTCACTTTCTGCGTTCTTCTATACTTCACCGTTTCTTCTGCCATCTTATATCCGATACGAACCAACCAAACCAGAAACTCCCTGGCCCAAAGGTGCAGTGGCATTACCATCTGGGAACAGGTAAGGTGCAAATTGGTCCCTGCGTGTATTTTTCTTTTTCGCGTATTTCTTTTTCTTTTTTTTAACCCAAAATTACTGAGTTAATTTGGCTCCCCTTCCTTCTGCGCTTGTTCTTCTGGCTCCATTGATCGCCCACCATGCTGCAATAAATCATCCCAGGATGGAGACCATCGAAGCCATGGAAAAAACTGCCGTCACGATCTGGGAAGTCGTTGCTGATCATCCCATCCTAGTTTCTGACTCCTCCAATAGTGACTGAGGACTGACTCGATTATAAACGGCTGGCGGTCCCTAAAAACAACCTGCCAAAGCGTGGAAAACCGGTCGATGATGACGGGGGACTGAGTCGGAACACATCTACAACTCGCAACTCGCCCTCGAACACGCACTGGCGCACTCACCGACTACGACGGGTTTGCTACGGAGACAGGGATTTTTATTTCTTTGGCCTGCCAGATATGCTTCCGCTGTCAATACCCCCCTCCTCTTGCCTTCCCTTCCTGTGAATCTTCTCGTGTCCGTTCGTCGTCCCCGTAAACCCAGGGACCCTATCTTTACCAGATGCAATCATTAGTGCTGCCCCCTTCCTCCTTCATCGCCACCGAATTTGGTCAGCCCAGATTCGACCCGGTACCGGACCGGCTTCCCTTGAGTCTGTCCCGATCAGCAAATGCTCGACGCTGCACCCCGCGGGACCTTCCTCTGCCTCGCTCTATGTCCGACTCGGTCCCGGCAGAAGACCCGCTGGAGACTTCTGCAAACGTCCGACGCCTCGGGCATCCGGAGCTGCCTTATCCTGTGACGACGGTGGCCACCTCGTCGGCGTCGTCTGCCGCCGCCACGATATCGGCCGGAGGGGCGTCGGGCTCCTTTCTGGCCTCGGGGTTGCCCGCCGCCACCACGACCGTACACGGGTCGCCCTTGCACCGCGTGGCCTCTGCGCCGGGGGACGACCTCTCGCGACATGCCTTTGCCGTTGCGGATACCTTCTCGGCCTCGCGGTTGCCGCCGTCGCTGGGAGGTCAGGTCCCGCCGTCGTCGCAGCCCGCCGCGCCGATTTACTCGCAGCCGACCTTCGGGCCCTCGTCGTCGCCTGGAACGGGCGCTCGTGGAATAACCCAGAAGCCGACGCGACGGACAAAGGCGCACGTTGCGTCGGCGTGCGTGAACTGCAAGAAGAAACATCTGGGCTGCGATCCCGCTCGACCGTGTCGAAGATGTGTCTTGTCGGGGAAAGAAGTAAGTTTAGAATTGGATTGATCTTTCCTCCAGCGAAATAGATGACAAAGGATGAATAGCTAATGGATTGGCTCTTATGCAGGCCACCTGCGTTGACGTGACGCACAAGAAGCGAGGGAGGCCCCCCTTGAAAGCCGAAGAAGCTTCCCTTAGATCGTATTCATCCCAGGTGGACAGCGGCGCGACCTCGGGGGGACTCCACGGACACCGGCGTGCCATGCATCGGGCGACCTCATCCCGGGAAATTCGACCGGTCACGGATCTGCAAATCCCCGGCGGACCACACGGTGCAATGGGGCGAGCGGCGGTCATGCCGCAGCACAGGTGGCCACCTTCGGTTTATCCTTCGAATCTCGATCCGGCGCTCACGATGCAAAGGAACATCGGCCACAGGCGCTTCTCCTCGTCTGGCTCAGTGCAGTCCATCATGTCGTCGTCGCCCCCGGGCTTCGTCCCCATGCCTCCTGGTGCATACAATCATGGCCTCGGAGCAGGCCGCATCCCCGTCGGAGTGGGAAGACCACTCTCATCCTACGGAAACCAGGCGTTCCATGCGGCCGCATCGCCGCCGCAGTATCAGCAAGCCTTTGGGGCTCCGATCTCACCGTATACCGACAGTGCGAGGATGGCGAATCGCATGCCAATGGGCGACCCGTCCATGAGGGACCCACGAGAAAGCTATCTCGAATCGCCCGTTCGACTCCCTCCGATTTATCCCCCGACGATGGCCAGCCCGAGCTCGGGACCGCAGTCCCATCGAATGAGCGACCCCTATTCAACGGGGTGGTCTCCGCGGGCTCGCGACGAAGGCTTCAGTGAGCAGCGACAGCAGCACATGCCAGGGCATGGGTTTCTAGATCCGATTTCGCCCACTAGTCAGATGCGCCAGGCTATGTCGGAAGTGAGCTATGGGGAGACCGTCCCGCGAGTCCTGAGCACTGTCGACCCTGCCGTGCAGCGACAGTCCTTGCAGCTGTCCTCTGCGCGTGTTCGAGACGAAGAGCCGACAGGCGAAGCTGAGGCTGGAGACTCACGGCCAGCGAAGAGGCGCAAAATGGCTTTAGACGATATGGTGAATGGTTGAACCGTAAGGAGTGATAAAAAACAACAGAACAAAACAAAAACAGCCAAAACAAAAGCCAAACCAACCAATCTACCGAACTCTGAATCTAAATCGAAGACGACCACCAGAACGTACACGGGCACTGCAACATCCACTCTCTTACCTACCATCTCCGTCTCCATCTCTATCTCAGAGTGACGAACCCTCACCAGTCCTTGATGCTTGTAGCCGGCTCTACAACGGTTAATGACCATAATGTATATTCTCCTTTGTTATTTTCTGTGCCAGTGATATTGACCAAAAAGGATCTGTGCAATTAGCCTCAATCGTTTCATACTAATGCCTATCTCGCATCCTCTTTATTTCATTTGTGATTCAAGTCGATTTGATCATACTCATCCTCCCTCCCATCTTACCCCGTGTACAGATTCTGTTGCCATCAGGCCATGTTCGCCTTCGCTTCTGACGCACTGGGTGTACATTTCTTTTCTTTTTTTTTGTCCCCCCTTGTTCGTTTTGGTTTCTTATGTTGCAGATATTTCTTTTGTCAGGCCATTTTACATACCATACTTATCATATCATATCATAGCAGCATAGTATTATATAATTGCATGAGCCTCGGTGGTGTTGGTATTGGACTTATGGACTTGTTCTTTTTTTTTCTTTTGTCTTCTTGGGTATTTTTTTGTTGGCTGGGTTGGGAAATGGGGTTTGGTTTGGTTTGGTTTTGGTACTGGGGTTAGGTTGGGTTGTTGTTGAATAAATAAAATATCTTTTTCTATTCAACTTTTGTACTCTGTAGTATTTACTGCAATGCATCGTGTATTATCCTTGTGGCTTAAGGTTGTTAGATCGCGACGGTCTAATTGTCTATCTGTGCCTTGCATAGATGTGCTAAGACTAAAGACTGGGTGACGTATATTCTGGTCATCTTCGTGCTTTTATCTAGTCGTTGAGATGGATCTGGGGCCCTTGCCATTAATACTACTTCTGGTGGCCGTCGCTAGGCTTATTAATAGAAATCGGATAACTACCCGTTACAAGCTGGTGAGCCGGAAGAATCTTTGGGTACCTCTGATGAAGTATATCGGGTAGTATTTTCCAATGGTGTAACAATGATACCTATATATAGAACAGACTATGTAGAGGGTATTTCGAATGGAGGCCAATTCCAACTTAATTTTATAAATTCCTCGGCTCTCCATGTGCTATCTTCTGGATTCATGTCCAGGAACATTTTACTATGACTAAAGACAGTGTGGTGCTGATTGGATGCTGAGACATATGACAGACTCTAGCAGGCCCTAACAAGACTGCCTAATATTTGGACCCTCGCCGCCCCGTTGTTTCCCGTAGAACCATCTTCTCATTCATTCCATTCTAACCTGTCGATCATGGCCTATCAATTAACCGAAAACGACTTGGAATATATAGAATGGAATACCGCGTCTGTTCAAGCTGCGTGTAATCCTAGCCCTGCCATACTTAAGGCGCTTATAACCCGCTCCTATAATAGTCTGAATCACTGGGACGAACTGTCGGAAATGGAAAAAAGGTACTGGGAGGATTATGAGCCTAACACATATATCAGACAGCATAGAGAACTTACGACTCGCCGCTTAAAATAGCTATTAAAACTAACTCGTTGCCGAAAGTGAGCATACTTCTAAACAGATGGCATCGTATCTAGAAGTCTATCCAACTATTCCGTTCAGTATCTGCGCGGCCGTCATTTTCGCATCAATATCTCCAGCCTTAGAGCCTGTCCTCCGCGAGGGTAGCTCCTAGTGACTGTAAAAGCTAAGGTATTTAAGTATTAAACAGTTCTATTAATTCCTACTAAGCTAGACGAGCGATAGATCGGATTCTCTTAATTCTAAATAGAGCCTAATATTCCCGCTTAAACATTGCGTATGAATATTATACCGACCTCCCTTGAAACTGTGGTATAATATAACTGCGAAGAGATATTTGATCTCTTTTATTAAGTAGAGGCTAAACATTCCGCAAGGCAAGCTTCCCAGGATAAGGATAAGAATAATCTCCTTTATATAATTTCTAGCGAAGCAATACTCTCCGTCTAATTAATCTTATTTCTAGTCTATTAGGCTATTATATCTGGTTATCGGTATATGCTTCAGAAGTTGATAAACGAGTATAACTATAATTCAAACTACCGCCTTATTATAACGCCTATAATTACTCTTCCTTCTCTCTTATTTATAATTACCCGCTGCGATCTGGATAAGCCCGGAATATATAAGTATATTAGTAAATGACTCTCTTATCCTTATCTTCTACCTCACCTGCGTACCCCGATATTCAAAATATACCCACTCCACTTCGCCACGGCCAGACACAACCGGATCTTCTCGCTTAACTCGCGGCCTCTATCTCAGACGTATAGCATAGTCCACTCAAATCAATAGCCCTCGGCTATATACTTCTCCATATAGCAACGCTCCGTTTAACAGGGGATTGCACCAAGCAAGATTCTAACCCCGCTGTAAAACACCGTATCCATTACACTAGGACTTTTTGATTCGAAATGACTTCAACGTGCCTGACCGAGCCCAGACCACGTGTTATCTAGACGGCCGTTTATGGCTCAGGATTGAATGTTTAAAGCCGTGCCTATAACCGAGGCGGAGAATCGTGTCCAGTTAGATACTGTTCAAATACTTCTGGAATTGAGTGGTGAGAGGGGGGTTGATGTTTTGTGACCAGGATGTAGATGGGAATACGGCGTTGCATTATCTCGTGGCTACTGTGAATGTGAGTCTCGAGAGACTGTGGACTTGGTAAAGAAGATGGATGGGGGAGAGGAGTATGAATTGGTGTGGGTATTCTCCGAGGCAGCTTATGGAGGGTGATGGTTGAATATAAGTCGGTCTAACACCAAGAAGAAACAGACCAGGTACTTGTTTCGATGGCGGATGTAACCATACCTCCTTCTAGGTACTTAACAATAACAGACATGGCTATATCGAGTCTAAAATACCGATGTGAGCCTAATTTGAGTTTGAGTTAATCCTCGGTCTATCAGGTAGATAATATAGATATAAGGTCCTACCGGACAAGGCTCCGGGAATAAGACATGAAAGACGAATACAGTGAACTAAGGAGCAGCAGAAGAAAAAAAAAAAAAGAAAAGAATGAACAGAAAAGGAATTAACAGCGAGATGGGCAATAATCTTAGCTATCTGGAGTCTGTGAGATGCAAGGGGGAAGATACTATCGAGTATAGCTAACCTGGGCCACTACTTTTATATTTCAGTTGCCCATTATAGCAGGAGCATATAGTTATTTCAAAATATCCCAGCTATGAGCTGTAGATTGGAAAGAAAATAAAGTGATATCAATCAATCATTCTATTCATTTCAGGTTTACCTCCATCATCTAATAATCGAGTACGTGGGTGTAAGTCTACTTGTAAGCGCAAGTAGCGGGATGGGTACCAGAAGTACCCAATTATACAAATTGTAGTATATATATAAGGATACAGGAATGGCAACTACGTCAGCGCATTTCGCTGCAACGCGTCCTCAACCGACCGATCCCAGTCCGTATTACGGAGGAAGACCGCCTCGATTACCGAGACCAGGAAAAGAGCAATGGCGACGCCGGACCACAGACCGAACAGGCTCCAGCCCAGGCCGAAGGTAGTGCCGAAGCTGATCGGCATGGCAATGGCATAGTAGCAAAATAGCTGGACGTAACCGCCGATCTCCTGTCGGCCGATTCCACGGAGAATACCATTGCAGTTGGCGGCCAGGGCGTCGAAGAGTTGGAATGCGGCGCAAAGAGGGAGGACTTGCGCCACGAGCTGGATAACTTCGTCGTCGGACGTGAAGAGCCGAGGGATGTAGTCGCGCAGGGCAGACAGGAGGAGCATGTTGGCTAGACCGACGATCACGGCGCCAACCATGGTCACTTTAGCGGAGGTTTTGGCAGCGTCGACCAGAGTCGCTCCGATTAGGTTTGCAACCCGCGTGCTGCCGGAGATCGAGACAGGGAATGGGATCTGGAACGTGATGCTGGAGATCGTCGACAGAATCGACTGCGCTGCCAGAGGGGTTGTGCCGAGGTACGACGATGCAAGAGTCAGGATTTCAAACGCAAGGCATTCGGCCTCGACCATGATCAGGCCAGGCAGGGCCAGGCGGATCATCGGGCCCCAGTTTCGCAGGGCCTTGTGCGTAAACCCATTCCAACACTCACCACCCGCGACGAAGAAGACGTAAAGGAACAAGAAGAGAGGCATGAGGTTGTCCGTGATGGCCACCGCAATCGGCGCACCAACAAACCCCCATTTGAATTTCTGGTACTTGTTAGCCCGTAAGGTCAGAGAAGTCAACTATCAAAGCAACATACCCAAACGAACAACCAGTTCATAAACGCATTGAGAGGCGCGCAGATCAGCAAAACATACAGGGATGCAGAAAATAGGCCCTGTGCTTGCACATAACGTTTGCCACTCTCAAAGCAGGCATACCCCGGAGCGCCCAGTGCGACCACCTTCAGATAGAGGCCTGCCAGCTCAGCAACTTCGGTTTCCGGCACAATGCGAACAAGGACTCGGTCTGCAAAGAACCACAAAACGGCAATCGGTACGGAGATAGTCCAGAGGAAATAGACCATTTTCTGCATCTGCAGACCTACCAGTTTCTTCCGCCCGGATCCGTAGGCTTGAGCGCACAGCGTATCCAAACTGGTCGCGAGACCCTGGTAAACCGCATACCCGGTGATGTTCGCCGTCATACTGGCTAGACTGACCGCGCCGAGCTCTTTCTTGCCCAAATGGCCCAGCGTGAAGATACTAGCCACCGTCAAGGAATACTGCAGGAGAAAGGTAAGCACCAAAGGCGCAGCGTTCTTCCCAATGACCTGCGCTTCTCGTTTCCACGTCGTGTGAATCAGCCCAGCCATGACCGCCTCCTCCCACTTGCGATCGACCTCGTCGGCATCGTCGGCGTTCGCATGCGAGCTCGCGCGACGAGGACCCAGTAAGGCAGTCGTTTCGAACGGACTTGCGCCGGATCCCTGGCTTCGCCGCTCCTTCCGCCGACTAGCAGACCCCATTACATTGTTATCGCTGAGAAGATCGCGCTCGTCCTCGATGGCCTGCTCGCGCTCCCTCCGCGTCAACCCTTCATGCTCTGCGCGGTGGGGAACAACGGTCGCATGTGATACGGTAGTGAAGTAGCTCGGCCGCTGGTACGAGCCAGCCAAGGAATGGGGATTCGTGCTGGCGCGGCTATTCATCGCGCGGATCGTAGAGGTCTCGGACGCATCGTCGTCGGTCGTTAGCACAGAACTTTCGTCGTCTGCATAATTCTCGAGGTCCCGAGCAATCGCCGCCTCCGCAATAGGAGAGCTAGACCGGAAGTGTCCTCGCAAGGCTTGCTGCTCCGTTGCGCTGAGCGAGCGCGCATTTTTACCCCCGGTCATGATGGCAATGAGAGTGGAGCGGGTTCAAGGAAACAGGGGACGTAATTGAAATTAGTAGTTAGGTGTTACTCGACCACTAGTTCTCCTCATGACTCATTCACTGAGCGGTCGGAGTACGCAATGGGAAAGAGTAGGCGTTTCTTTCCTCGAGATAAAGAGGGAGAGAGGAAAGAACAGAGAAAAAGTGGCTGGCAGGGAAGAAAAAGTAAGCCGGCCGGGATCGCGCGGCGGGGACGAGCTAAGGCCTTTAGTATCAGCTTTAGTCCAGCTAGTTCGGACTTCGGAGACTTGGGCCAGGCAGAATTTTGCCTCCGAAAGATTAAAATAAAGTTGCTTGGTCCATACAAAGGACGGGCTCCACTGCGCATGGGTGCCTCTGACTCATTATCAGATACCAGGTTTGGTTTGCATCATGCATCCTTGCTACTGGAGGCCATGATGGACTCGAGGACGCAAGGATAGTCAGATACGAGGGAATAGTCCCGACACGGCCATTCCCCTCCAGCAGTGCTTTTTTGAGTCATCGTACGGAATAGGTAGTTGAGATGCCCCGCAATTAGCCGTGGGATCCAAAGAAAGCATTGCGTGACTTCGGGTGGAGGTGTCGATCAAGAAAGGTTCAAGACTTGCGGTGTCCACTTGGCTCGTGAAGGAGACACTGGGGAATCAATTCCACCAACTTGACACATGAGAAAGAGAAAGCCCGTCCTCGATGGGGAAGGAGAAGAGAGAAAGAGAGAACGAGAGAAAGAGAGAGAGAGAGAGAAAGGAGCATGACATCATGCCAGAACGAGCATAGGCCCGTCACGTGGCCCGTCATCGGATCTCCCAAGCGGACAATTCTTCCCCTCGTGCTGCACAGGAGGACAACGGCCCCTGAGCTGCTGCTGCTCGTCCTCAGAAGCAACATGCCCCCTTGATAGAACGTCAAATCCCAACAGTCATCTTCTGTCATCGTTATTTCAGCCAACATGGCAGCCCCCGTCCAAGGACCCGAGGCGTCCGCCCTGCGCCCATCCTACAACCCTCTAATCAACCTGGCGAATGCAAAGCCCGTCATGGTAGATGAGTAAATACACATACCCACATGTTTTCCTCTAAATACAGAGCTAACGGGGAAAAGACACCTCGAAGACAACCAGCACATCTTCCTCACCCGCCCCCTCTTCGGTGCCCTCCTGTTCGAAAACACCACCTCCGACGCCCGCGACCACTGCGCCAACGAACGAACCTTTCTCTCCTGGATGCGCCTCTCAATGTACCTGGGCGTGGTGTCCCTGGCTATCATCATCTCGTTCCACTTCCACGGCGAACCGACGGGCCTCGAGCGTCGCATGGCGCTACCGCTGGGCATCATATTCTGGGTGCTGAGCATCGCGTCGCTGGTGAACGGGTTTGCAACCTACGTGCGGACGGTGAGGAAGTATAGTAGGCGGGCAGCGTTGGTGCAGAGTGGGTGGAAGACCCAGATGGTGGTTGTAATCGTGGGTGCCGCCATCTTGGGCAGCTGTATACTGTTTCTGGTGACGGATTCCAAGTCCTCCGGGCAATCGTGAAGTTCGCACGGAGCACGAGTCTTGTAGGTTCTACAGTTCTATAATCTGAATATACATATACGAGGGTGAATGATCTCATGCGACATTTTGGCTTCATTTGAAAGTGATAAAATATTCAACTGGCTTGTCATGGTATATCATCCCGGAACTAGAACAAGAAACAAAAATGCAACATCCGCGCGACGGACTGAGAGCAGCGCCCATCGTCTACAAGATGCCCATGGTGCATACATCCTTATCAAACGGGCTCACATCCGGCGAATCTCCGTCTCCCCCTTGTACTTATCCAACGCGGTGGTGCCCAGGTGGCTCCACCACTCGAACAGCATCGAGTTGCAGATGAGCTTGAACCAGGGCGTGAACTTCAGGCCCGGCTGCTCGAACATGGCCTTTAGTTCGTCGGCCGAGACGTATCGCGTGTCGCGGACCTCGTTGGGGTTCTCGTGCAGGTCGACATCGGCCTGGATGAAGAGGATATAATCGACTAGACAGCTTGTTAGCGTGTACAAATATCTAATATCCACCATGCGGACGATGGATGGAAGAGGACCACATACTCTCGTGCTCACCCCACTTTCCATCGCTAGGGGCCTTGTAATGGATCCTCGTGAAGTATTCGAACTTCTCCAGCGGCACCTGCTCGGGCTTGATTCCCAGCTCCTGTTCCAACTTGCGCTGCGCGGCCCGCTTCACGCCCAAGACCGCGGCATCCAGCTGGGCACCCGTCTCGCCGGGAATGCCCAGGGGGTGCGAACAGCAGGTATTCGTCCACATGTCGGGGAAGGTGATCTTCTCGGAGGCGCGCTGCTGGAGCAGCAGGCGGTTGTTGGAGTCGAACAGGAAGACGGAAAAGGCACGGTGTAGGAGGCCCTTTTCGATGTTGGGCATCAGATGGCCTGTAGATTATTTATTGTCAGTGGGGGAAGAAGAAGAAGCAAACATGGCCGACCGCGGGGCTATCCATCGTCGACCGTCCAGGAGAATAATAATAAACAAGCACATACAAGTCTTCTTGCTGGCACTCCCGATCGGCTTGTCGTCCTCATCCAGCACAATACACACCTCCTCCATCAGGCGGACCTGCTCCTCGTCGTACCCCGCCAACTCGCCGCCCTCCTGTATCGAGGCGTTCGCATTGGCGGCGGGGAAGACCTCGCGAGCCAGCGAGGTATCGACGTCGGGGAAAAGGGTGGAAACGTTCTCCGCCGTGATGCGGGGCGGGGCAGTGATCGTAGTGGTCGAACTCATGTTGGGCAGAGGTAGAGGGTAGAGAGTACAGGATGGTGGAAAGGGAGAAAATGAGGGAGAGATCGAAGGGAGGCGGAGACGTCAGGCAAGTCTTCCTTATTTATCGCGTTCTTTTTTTTGTATTTTCTTTACTTTTTTTTTACGGCAGATACTCCGGGCGGCAAGTGGTGGCAGAACGAGCCTACGCGGGGATTCAAACAGTCACCGTCACATTCCCTCCTCTCGCCTCATCCTCCCTTGCGTCGTTCATTCTACTCGACCCAGTAAAGTCTCGCTGGTTTGCGTGTCACGGTTGTTGTCCTGTACACGAGAGAGACATGGTAGCTCGGAACACAAACCTACAGCTACCCTTACAGCCCCGACGAGGCCGTGCCGGTCTTACTGCCACCAGACCCCTCGAATCGCCACTCACCAGCACAGCTCAGCACCGCCCAGCACAGACTCTGGCTGCCTTCCAGTCGCTGTCACTCAGTTACCCCGCATTTCTCGGCCTCCGCCCGGCGGGTTTTCCAATCAGTCAAGCAGGAAACAGGAAACAGGACACAGGACACAGCAAGGTGAACAGACCCCTCAGATCCGATCGATATATTATTCTCCGAAGGTAGGGCAGACCAGGTCGTCCATGCTAGCTCAGCCCCAGCCTAGTCTTGCCAGGTACAGCCCAACTAACGTTCGGTCTTTGTCTCCGTGAATATTCAAATGCAGTCGAGGCAGAGCCGTGGCATAGCTACTGCTTACTCTGTAGTCTGTACCTATTTCTATATATAAACACCTTCAACCATTCAAGGCTCAGGTCGAACGGAGGATCTCCCGCCCCCGCCCCCATGCTTGAATGCGCAAATGCGCCTATAGAACGGAGCAAAGTTGGTGTTTCGGAATTCCGACTCCTGCCAAAACCCTTACTTCGGCGCAGGCCTGTCCCTGGGCTATGCGCATCATATGACAAGCCAGACAATTTCGCTGCTCACTCAGCAGGCAAGGTGTTAGGCAGGTGACCAACCCAATCAAACGGGTCTGTTAGCGAAGAAATACTCCGGGGACAACCCTGCATCGTCACACCAATCTGCGGCTACACTCATCCTCAGGACCAGGATTAAATGAGGGGGTTTCTTGGTGTACTGTCCTCCTGCTTGTTGCGGGATAGTCTACGAGGTCCTTTGTCGATAGAGGTGTGTAGGAGTGTAGCCTATAAGCATGAAAAGACAGACAGTTGGTTACAAGGCTGGAAGCCTGCAGGTGAAATCACATTTTATTACTCACATGCGATAGTCCAGTAGGCAGTAGGCACCTACTAGGCTACTGATCCTGGTGATTTAAAGTGTTTCAGATCGAGCTCTCCCTATAATATCAGCTATTAACGCCTAGGAACAATTCCAAATACAAACGAGGGGTACATCAAGACACTTATTTCCGGCTTTTCGTCTTGCAGGCCACATTCAATTTGATGAATACACAGTCTATTGGTTGAAGATAAATAACATTCGCCAAGCCTCTATTCCAAAATCTGTCAAGCTCCTAGCTAGCTACTTAATCGGAGTACCGAGTAGTTTGAGCTCCTAAGTCTGTGCAAGTTGAGATTGATAATTAACTTTTTAAGTCATTTAGATAGTGTGTCATCGTAGACTAGGTAGTACATCATTACGAAATAACCAGGCTGAAGTAGTGCCAAGAGAGAGCCTTGAGCGACATACTGTAGAAGAGGGGAATGAAACTAACCACCAACCAACTCTAAAGCGTACAGCAATGACTCTAATAAAAAACCCCAGAAAATCAAGCACATTCGTTCTCATGCAACAAAATTCATTGTTATCCGATTATGACGTAGCTTTGGCCAACACAACGTTTCCCAGTCGGCAATGTACATACGTTCTGTAGATCAAGTTAGTTGTATGAATAACAATGATCATATACCTATACTCATAATCACGCCACCCTCATCCCATAAAACGTAAGCCAACCCTATGAAATAGTGACATTGCAAACAGATATACATCTGCGACGCTTTGAATGCTTCCCTCAAAGAATAGGTCGATCCACGAGACACCATAGTTCCTTCAAACCTTGGCATCAGGATATAGTCGATAAATCCGCCAGGAACCCAGCTATTGCTGTCGTGGGTGTCGTGCTTCCAGGCTTTTAAACCACGGGATGCATGAGCATTTAGCCTCGGTCCGTATGCGCAGGGCTTCTTTTTCTTCCGGAAAATGTAGTTCAGAACAGATATTGATCGGGCCTTGAACTTGAGATGAGAAAGGTGGTGTGTATGTACTGCATACGCATGCTTGAGCTCGAGTTAAGCCCGAGGAATTTTCAGACAAAGATAGAGCATGCTGCAGAGTAAAATTTACTCGCTCTGTTCAAATTCATCCTAATAGAGCGTTCTTCGTGGTCCTTGAGTCTCTAGACAATCCTCCGTGAAGAAGAGTATTTGTACTCGATATACCGTTCGATCCAGATTGACTCGAACTAGGTACATTGTCGGATCGGATCGCGATCTTGTAGGATTCTTTTGCTTCCTTCCAGTAAGCATTCTTTTGGCGATCGAACGATAAGGCATTGGACAGTCTCGAGGTATTTCCCAAGGGTCTAGATCATCTCGATGCAAAAAAGAATCTTCTGCATATTATTATTACAAAGGATTGGAGCGAAATTTAATAGATATCTCAATGGACTCCAATATCACGATTAATTGCAGATGAACATAAACAAAACAATAGAAACCATGAAAGGACGATATAACGTATCTAATCCCACCTTAAAAAAATGCCCATTACTCGTACTCAATCCAATAATAACCAAATGGAGTTATCACGCAAACGGGTCTAAGTACGGACCCTAAAATGGTAATCAGAGTCTACCCCTGTCGACCTACCAATGACTCAGTCCATCATGCACAATTACGGAGTAGGTACGCTAGAATCATCGAATTGAAATAGTTGCCATAGATAATATTAATAGTCAAATAGTCCTGATCAACGGAGTAGTTCGCATCGGAGACGGGATTTGATTCTATCCGATCCTTACGTAGATTCTCGGATCCGGTGCAGTTGGTATTTTTGTCGGGGTCTAGACTATCCAAGGGAAGTTAAGGTGGACAGGGGGTTATCCTGGAAGACGGGTTGTGTTTGAATGCGAGGGGGAATATGAGAAATAATAAACAATTCAGAAGGAAAATAAAAAGAAGAACAAACAAACACAAGCAAATCCCTAACCAACCCCCAAACCCAAATAAACAAGGAATAGTGAAAAACAGAACAACCGCAAGAAAATCAACCTCATCCTGAAGAAAGTACCTACGTCCCTAGGGCAAAAAGGCAACCTTTCACAGGCGGGCCAATAATTCCACCTATAAGATACCCCCTAGCAAAGATCAACGGTGCATGCAATGATCCATCGCACAACGATCTACAGTCTACAGATACTTACCTACCTACGATCCGAGAATCTGAGATACGAATACCTAGGCAATAGGTAGCGCTTCCCTTCCCAATACCTGCTCTCGTTCTCGATCCTGATCCTGATCTCCTCGGACTCGCCGATCGCAACTACATGCAGAATGAGAATGAGGGGGATTGGAATCCAGGTAATCAACCAATCAATCAGTCAGTCAATCAATCAGTCCGTACTTACTCCGTAGGTAGGGCAGGTAGACTCCTAGACCCTAAACGTAGTAGCCGACCGGAGCTAGCAGAAGTACATACCTAACCTACCTAGTAGTAGTAACCTACTGTCCGTACGGAGTCCTCAGGAATGGAAATGAAATGGAAATGAAATGCGTTACACTCCACAGAGCTGAAGGATTGACCGTCGACGGGGATGGGATCCGACTTTGTCTAGCTGGAGTGCTAGAGTGCTAGAGTGCTAGTCCAGGCCGACCTAGTTTAACTAGGTAGGAGGTAGACTCGGGCGGTTGATTCCGTGGTGGAGATTAATATTGGAAAATGGAAATACATACGGAGTGGGTACGGACTAGGGAGCATACCTACACTGCAGAGAACGATAACCAAGGCTTTTGCTGACGAGTTTTGCCTGTTTTGGGACTAGAGGTTTTTGTGCTTGGTTCCGTTCCTACTATCCATCCATTTAGATTACAGAGTGCCTACAGTACCAGGTAGGTACCTACGGTACTCGTACAATGTATAAGCTTCACCCCGTTGAGCAGTCCTATCCAGTCAACGGAACATTCCTACTATCCTGTACAGAGTATTCAGCAAACGACAGGTTAGCGTGTGATTCCCTCCACCCAGCGCGAAGTGGCCTCCACAGGACTATCCAGTGGACTAGTGCTTTTGGTGTATCCGCCTCCCTAAGTTCTAGCCTTAGTACTCGGCGTTTAAACATTGGACAATGGCATCCCCTTTTTTTTTGTCTGCAAGGCTGAATATGTATGTATGTGTGTGTGTGTGTGTGTGTGTGTGTGTGTGGTGTGGTGTGGGATGTATCCAGCCAGTCGATGCTGTTTCTATTTTCTATCTATCTCTTTATTATTATTGTTAGTATTATTTTACATTGAAGTAAACAGAAAGTCAATGGCAGATCAACCCGTCCCGTCCTTTCCATGGTTGGCGTCGTTGGCAGCCGTTCCACGGTACCGTGTGGGCCTTGCTGTACCTTAGTGTGTACACAGTATTTTGGTTGGCCTGGTTGGCCTTGTAAGTTCTGTTATACAGAGCAGTATCCGCAAAGAATCCAATCATGCCAATGAACACAAATAAATACCAGAAAATATACGAAGTAGAGAATAATAATTGAAAAAAAAAAAAAAAAAAAAAAAA